>LGRX02018944.1:0-24112 GCA_001247695.2 Cymbomonas tetramitiformis | reverse complement strand
GGAGTCTAAGTGTGACTCAGGATGTTGTCATCAAAACAAATGCTACAACGGAGGGTCATTTATCGGTCGCCGGTGATGTCGTAATGACCGATTCAAGTAAGACTATGACTGTTGGTGGAGTACTGGATACCACTAGTGCTAAAATAAAGATTCCTATAAATGCTACTGCTGGTGACGGGTTTACTTCTCTGGATAATGGTCACGGTGGTTTGTTTTTTCAATATGATAATATAAACCAAACAGTGACCCAATTCATACAAACTTCTGCAAGTAATTTTTTTTTTTGTCTACCTCACATTCACAAAACTCCATGTAAATATCAAAACACATGCTTTAAAATTCTCAGATGCTTTCAGCAATGGCAGTACATATATAAGTAATGATGATTTTCTACATTATATTGACATAGTACCTGCTGCGGTGACAACTTTGCCACCTATTACACATAGTGATTCTAATGATTTTCCAGATTCTAGTCATTATCTGGATGATCCGTCTTCAGCAACACGGAAATACATGACTACAACTGAGATTGATAATATAGATTATGCAGGATCTGGGACTACTTCAATACCAAATATAGCAAATATAGATGGAGAATATCCGCTGAAATCAACGACGGCATACAATGTTCTCGCTAGACTAAAAGTAAATGATTCTAGATTAACTTCTAGTTTTAGAGGTGACGTTATATATAACCTCCGTACTATTTCATTTGCAAATGATTTTTCGTGGGATCCGTTCAAGTTTGCGAGTAGTTTTTTCAATATTCACGTCAATAAACACGATCTAGCTATAAAAACGCAAATAACATCAAGTGGAAATAGTGTTCGTCAAACATTATTTCTTTTACACACGTATCAGTATGTGTATGACAGTGAAGAATATACGATCGGACATGCTGGGTATTATCAAATCAATCTACAGGAAATGCGTTTCATATTCTATGTCAATTTTGGATATTTGAACACGTCTGACCCGTCTACAACAGATTTAGATGAGAACAGTGAAAACCCAACTGATAGCACTTACGGACGTATATATTTTAACCCAGGTACCGTAACGACTAAACGTGGACTTTTAGAAAATGGCACTAGACGGTTGCAGGTGGGTCTAACCTACAATAACCCCGATAGCGTAGACGTATACATAACTTACGAGGACGATTCAGATGTTGAAATTCTTGTTGGACATTTTCAGATAGAAGATGCTCATATATATAACAATGTTCATTTTTTCCAAAGAGACACAACGGATTCGACTTACCCCGAAAGACTTTTTTTGAAAACATTAAATGCTCATCAGGACAATGATAATACAACTAACGCTTATACAACAACGAGTACAGTATCTGAAACTTACAATCATCCATCGTATGGACAATTTATACATTTCAATAGCAAAAATATAGCAAGCGTATCAGCAACTACAATGTCAGATACTACAATATCTAATACAGCGACCGCTGATCAATATCAATATGTAATGATAGATACAGTCAACGTATCTTCTAATTATTATAGTCAAATTGTAACAGTTACACCATATTTTGTATTCAAATATAAAGTAGCTTTGACTATAAATAATACCAATTCTGATATAACAACTAATCTATATTCGGTTAATAAAATTAGTACATCTGGAACATCCGTGATAAGCTTTGATACGAGTAGACATTTATTGAATAGGACGGATGCAGATATTATATATACGCGGTTACCGTCTCAGACTACCACAAGTGCATTTAGTAATGCTACAAATACCGTTAATAGTACATTTTCTATCACAAATAGTACCGTGGATAATACCATAACGAATACTATTTCTAATCAATATGAAAAACTTGTACAATTGACACGGTATGAGGACATCACAAATGCCGATGTGAGTATTGGTACTCACACAAGCACACATATTGATTACGATAATAGTACAAATGTTATGCTGCGTGTAAGAGATATAGGTGATTATAATGTGATTAAAATTGAATCTGTTAATGATAATTTGCAAATCCATTTCATATTACATTTATATACGTATAATCAAGATGAATATTCTGTTTATTTGGTAGCATCAAGTAATAATATACGCTATTGCGGATGCGAGTTCGTAAGGTTCGCGAGGAATATTTATACACAAAGAACTTCTGTAGAGTTTGAATCTGATATAACCAATGCTGTTATATTAGATGATGATTATACAGTGGATATTATAATCAATCATCAAGATTATGAAAATGGAAGCAATATATCTAATTGTACGATAATTCATGGCCTTTTTAGTTTTCAAGATCTTAATGAAAATTCTCATGTTGACGAAACATATTGTCAATATCCTTCCAGATTTGGCAAAACCCAAACATACCGAGCGGTGAAAATTGATGGTACGAATTTAAGTGAAGGTATTCACATATATACGAAAAATATTAGTAGAACAACTTCTGATGACTATATCTATACGGTGAATTCTTCCCTTGTCATTGATGTAAATAATAACAGAATACGATCGAATATAATAATATTAGCAGAGGGTTCCCTCGTCGTTATAGCAAGAAATATTAATCATGATGGAGAATATGTAAAAATTACAAGCTTTACTTTATCAACTGACACTCTCATAATCTATCTTAGTTGTGATAATTCATATGCGAATTTCAATGTAAAACTCGCTTGATCATTTCAAAATCTGTTTCAAATATTTCTTTTGATCCGTGTCCTCCTTTGAAAAGTTAAAAAGATTAAACAACATGATACACTTTGCATAATTCAAATGATAATCGGTCATCAACTTTTGAATCGTCTTTGAATCCTTGTTTTCAATCGCCTTTTCAAAGTCTTTTCGTAATTGATACAAACGTTCTATCGATATATTTGGAACGTTCGGGTTGTTCGATTCGATCTCTTGAATGTACTTCTTCTTTTGAAACATGGCGGATTGCTTGGTCCACATGAGACCGAAACGTGGTTTCTTACGGACGAACTTTTGTTCCCGAGTATACGCGATGGGCAACAGCGTCGACATGCAGCAATACATTTCTAGTTGCAGATCGGAATTCGAATTGTTAAACATTTGTTTGTGGAAAATGTCCGCAAGGGACATCGCATCGCTAAACATTATTTTACAAGGATTTGATAATTTCCAATCGATATAATTTTCTTGTAAAATAATCGGAATGGTACCGGATTCGTTATAGAACACCCGAAGCTTATCGGATAGACTGATATCTGATTTAAACATGTGTTCGTACGAATCATACATATCGTACTCTTTATCACACAAAGATTCGATATTATTCTCTAAATGATTCAAAATAGTCCGTGGTTGGTTTTGATACAACTCAATCAAAAAATCATTCGAACATCGACATCGCCATTCTTCTTTTGTCGGATAATCAAAATAGATTGTTTTGCACCATTTTGAAAAGTCTTTCATTTTCTTCTCGTGAAGACTCAAGACAATAAAAATGACTCTAATGTTTTTCTTGGTCGTGTGGTTTTCTTTCAACCAGGATTGTATATCTGAAATCCCCATGTATTCGCCATGATCTAATATTTCCATCTCATCCATGATGAGTATAGACTTTCGACAACCTTTGATCGTTTCGAAATACATTTGAAGATCCTTTTTTGATCTCTTATTTCTGGAGTCTCTACAATAGAATTGTATATCGTTTTCCACACACAACATCTGAGTCAAGGATGTCTTACCTGAACCGGTAGGTCCCACTATCAATAACGCTTGGTGGTCGTCGTTTACATTATGCAACCAATTGGAAGCGCCTTTTTTGTGTCGCGAGGTGTATTTTTTTTGTCGTGTCGCAAACAGATCCGATTATACTCAACATTATACACCGACGGTTCGCAGCTTTTTCAAAAAAAAGCTGCAAGGCCCTGCGTTTCCCTTATAGGAGCGAAACAGGTTTTCCTGGAAAAAGTGACATCGACGCACACGATACTACCAGAACTGTCCACCTTTGGGGCCCTTTTTTACGGAAACAGTGTGATTTCCCTGTCAGATCGGGAGTAACCGCCCATATATAATTATATTGCAGTCCACACCGGTCACCTTAAGATGGCAAGCAGGAGAGTTATACAAATCGGTGGAGCATTGCCGCCAATCAGAGACGCATAGAATATTCCTGGGCGTAGTATCGAATTATGGATATTCATGCAGAAGTTATCAGCGCGACAGATTTCAGATGGCGTATAAAAGAGATTTCCGACTGATCGCCAATCGGAGGAGCCATGAGATTAGATAAACTCCATGAATATGGGTCACACGCGAAATACCATAAGCTGACTGTGCACGTACAAGGAGCACGTTTTTTTTGTATAATTATAGAAGGCGCACGTGCTACAGATTTCAGGGTGTTTTACATGAGATGTTTTGGACTGATCGCCCATAACCGCCAATAAGAAGTGCGAGCGCCTGAGATAGGCACCATGAATATGGGACGACAAGGGAAAGGGATCACACGACAAAAACGAGATGGTTTGCAGACGATGGATAAGCCAATCAGCGACGCGATCAGTTTCGATTTATATATTGGTAAATTAAAAAACTGCACCACAAAAAGCCCTTAAGTGTGGCTCCCTCGCGACAAATGCGATGCGACAGGTTCCAGACTTTCGCAACATGCTGACATGGCATGGGTTTGCGACACGACAAAAAAATTCACCTGGCAGACATGCTGACATGGCATGGGTTTGCGACGAACATTACAGTGTCACAGTTGACCCGAAACACTGTCATCAACTTTCATTCTGAATTTTCATCCGCTATCTTCATCCAGACATGGACCCACGCGGGCCGCGGCTGGCTGATTTCATATATCAAATATTCACTCACACGTTAATTCTATAAGCTTTCATTTTGCGGCGCACCTGACACCGTTGCCTGCTGTGTCCCGCATTTTTGTTCTGCTGCATGTATCGCGCATACTAACTATTTCCCGGTTAAATCCCATCATCCTTGCTGAGTAGCGTTTCCTTGTTTTAGAAGTCACGTTCGTTGTTGCGCTATGTCCGATGCCGCCAGCAACATTCGGTTGCTGGCGCCCCTTGATTGTCTTCGTAGAGGGCATTCTTGTAGCGAGGCTGACTGACGGGCTGTACTGCTGCCCGACGGATTTGTTGTTGTTACAAGCCCTCACTGACTGATATTCTTCAGGAATTTGCTATTTGTTTTCAAGCGCCTGTTTTGTGTTCGTTCCGCGTGTTTCTCATATGGTGTTTTTTTTTCGAGGGCGATATCTGCACAGATTGTGCAGCGTGGGTTCGAGTCCCACCACCCTCACTGACTTTGCTCTCTGTAATTTTGCAGGATATCCGGTCACTTTTTCCTGTTTCGCCGCATTCCTGAATGCCTGTTTCGCATTCCTGAATGCCTGTTTCGCGTGTGTGCTGTTTCTCGTTGCGTCTGCGGTTGGTTTGTCGTTCATCTTATTTCTGACATGTTTGCGTTTACCGTGTGCAGGTATTTCAACTATTTCATGCTCGTTGGCGATACGCATGTTGCTGTGTGTAATTTGTGAAGAGTGTAGTTTGAGCTATTTTGCTTATTGTCTTCGAATGTTTGTATGCCTGCGTGTTTTCATGATGTTTGCAACATCTTATCACTTCGTTCTGACGTTTTAGCGTTCGCTGTGTGCAGGTATTTCAGTTTTACTTTTATCGCTGGCGAAATGCATGTTGCGGTGCCCAGCAACCTGCTTATCTTTTAGATTTTAGAAGTCAATCGTCTACAGGATTTGTTTTGTTCATACCTGACTTCACATTCGAAATAGTATGCACTGCACATTTATTGTAAAGATGTATAAGCATAGTTATGTAATGAATATAGACTAGACAATCGAGCATGCTTTGCTAACGTGAGCACATTCTCCTACCAATTGTTAGTTAGCTTGCATATGTTTTTTCCGTAAACTGTAATATTATGTTTATAGTCCATAATCTTCTGTATAATTTCCGTAAATATTCTGTCCGTAAATATCAGTCTCCTTTTTGTCGCTGCGACAATAATGAGCCCCCTACTCACGGTTTGTCGCACTGCGACAATAATGAGTCCCGTACTCACTTTTGTCGCTCCAGAATATAATTGTTGTGTCGCATGGTGCGACAAAAATAATAGATCATGCGACAAAAATGAAGTGTTACCCAACCAATTTGCAAGCTCTAACTTTTGATGTGTCAATCCAACAAAGTCTTCCGAAGTGTTATTGAATTCGTATATCCAATCGTATTTAGTTTCGTGAACAACAAAATTGAAGAAATAATCTAAATTCATTATTTAAACGATTCCGAATAATCTATAATATCATTAACTTTCCATTTTGATAAATGATTGCCTTGTAAATATCTTTGCTTTGTACAATACTTTAGCAATTCATATAGATTGCTGAAAGAGATTCCTTTTAATTTCTTTGAAATTTCAAGAGAGTCTTCGTTTTCAAAGGTGATAAAAGATTGTAAATATTTTTCAATATCCTCTTCTGAAGGGTTTTTGAATTCAATAAAATTCGACATTCTTCTTTTGACCGCCGGATCAATCTGATCTAATCTGTTTGTGGCTCCGATAACAAATATGGAGTCATTTTTTGATTTCATACCATCCATGAGAGTCAAAAACAATGTTTTCAAACCATTAATATTTGATTGGTCCATCGCATTTCTGACGGAAAACAAACCATCCATTTCATCGATGAATAAGATACACGGTTTGATTTTTGACGCTAAGGAAAAGTATGCTTTCAATATCTTAGGAGACTCGCCGTAAAATTTATTTTCAATTGTGCTTATATTCATATTCAAGAATTTGATATTCGATTCCTTAGCGATGGCTTTAGCCAGCATCGTTTTACCCGTACCCGGAGGTCCGTGGAAGAGTATGCCATTCGGAATTTCCAGTAAGGGGATATCTTTTGGGATTTTGTTTTTCAAAGCATCCAAGACAAACTTTACATCGGTTTTTATTGTCTTGTCACAGATGATATCGTTTAATTTGATTTTGATATCTTTAGAATCGATCAGATCATAACAAACCGATTTTTCATATTTTGTTAAATAAATATTTTTCAAAGGTATATCTTTAGAGTCATAATCCAAAGAGTCTTCATTCATCTTATTCATAAGATGTAATGACACGTAATAAGATAATATGGTACCGATAAGCATTAAGATTAATGATTGCCAAAAAAAATTTAGCATTATATATCAAATTTTATATAGTATGATAAAAAATAAAATATCGACAACGAAAGAAGATATAGAATCGAATTATAGTACCGATGATTCGGACACCGAAGATAGAATCAGATTTCTACACGATAAAAAAGAAGATGAAGAAATAAAGGGCAATTTTTCATTTTTGAAGAAATGGAACAAAAAAATCAAACAAGTATTGAAACCAGAAGAATATATCGATGAATGATTTCATTTCTTCTTCAAAATCTCTAGGAGAAGTTTATTGTGTGTATCTAGGGATCTTTTCATTTCGAGCAAAACATCCACTATATTACGATTTTTTTTTTGTTCAACGAAGAAGTACTCTAAGATACTGAATAAATCTTCTCCTTCCTCGTCGTCTTCTTCCAAGTCTTCCAAGTCTTCGCCGTCTTCGCCGTCTTGTCCATTGTCATCACCGTCGTCTTCTACGTCGTCTCCACCGTCGTCTTCTTCTACGTCGTCTTCTACGTCGTCTTCTTCTACGTCGTCTTCTACGTCGTCATGTACTTCTTCCGGATTCACAGATACATTTGCAAGCATCTTTTTCAATGCTTGGATATCTTTAGAATGATTCTTTGATTTTAAGGGAGCGGAGGATGGCCGTTTATTCATTAGAGTCATATAATGACTCTTCATAAATTTTTATAAATTTAAACTTATAATGTTTTACATCTTATTTTTGTTATTAAGCTTATTGATCTATAAATATATGATAGGCTCATTAAAACAAATTAAAAAAAGCGATGGAATCGTCTTATATGGATATGATGCATGTCCTTATACTTTGAAAATGAAAAAGGAATTAGAAAATAATAATGTTAAATTCGTATACAAACAAATCGATAAAGATTCGAAAGCGAATGAAGAGTATAAAGGTTATAATGTTAATGGCGTTCCATTAACCGTAAATACAAATACAAGATCACACATAGTAGGGTTTAGATCGATTAATGATATAAAAAAAATATTATGTAATGGTATATTAAATGGAATTTCAACCAATTGCATCTCAAAACGAAACAGCTTCGTCGGTGAATAATAATTCTATAACGCAGACTCCTATTGTAAAATTGGACACTCGAGATCTTTCATCTATAGCTTCAACATCTAAACAGATGACGGTATCATTATTACAATCATCTTACATGCAAATGTTTCAAAGTCTTAATATTGGATTCAGTTTAGCCACGGCCCTAGCATGGAATGATGTCGTAAAGGAATTTATAGTACGCAATATTAGTGTAAAAAAAGGTAAGTATTATCAGCTTATGTATGCCTCTGTAGTAACCTTATTAGCTGGGTTGATATTCATGTTGACTAAAACGTTTGTTGACAAAAATATCAAAAAAGCCCAAGTCACACCTGTGCTTATTTAAATTAAATAAAAACAACTTAAGAGACTTTAAGATATTAAGTAAATAGTATATAATGGACTACTTTGAAATCATCCAATCGTCTTTCAAAACAAAATCGATAATTCATCAACAGATCGATTCGTTTAATGAATTCATGGATAAAGGTATAAAAATGATTATAAATGAAATCGGTGATATATATTTTGAAAATGACATATCAATTCATTTTAAAGATATATATATATCTAGACCAATACAAACGGAATCAGATGGATCATACATATCGATGTATCCTAATGAGTGTAGACTTCGAAGTTTAACATATACATCCGCTTTATATGTCGACATTCTTTTGAAAGAAAAAGATGAAGAGAAATGTTTTGAAAAGTGTTTGTTAGGGAAAATACCAGTTATGTTAAAATCAAAATACTGTAATTTGAAAATCGATAACGATAATCATAATGAATGTGAATACGATTTAGGCGGATATTTCATCATAAACGGAAGTGAAAAGGTTTTGATATCTCAAGAAAAAATGAATAATAATGCATTTTACATATTTTCTAAAAAAATGCCAAGCAAATATGTATACGTAGGTGAAATTCGATCGATCAAAGAAAATGAATCTAGATCAACCAGTACGATGTATGTCATGATTTCAAGTGTCAATGCAGAATATAAACAGTACATACGTATTCAATTGTCATTTTTGAAAACGGAAATACCAATATTTGTTTTATTTTATTTATTTGGCATGGAGAATCAAGATGAGATACTAAACATGTTTTCGCATAAGGACAATATGGAATTTTTAGAGTGCATATTGCAAAGTTTCCATGAATGTCCCATTAGTACGAAGAGTCAAGCGGAAGAGTATATGTTGACAAAAATGAATAAAGAAGGTTCCATAGAATCCCTTTTACAAATCTATATCGACAGAGAGATTCTTCCGCATATAGAAGAACGGAATGATAAACTCAACATGTTCGTGTACATGATTGAACACATTGTTTTTTGTAATCTGGGATGGAGAGATCAAGATGATCGCGATCATTTCAAAAATAAGAGAATAGATTTAGGTGGGCAATTATTAAGCGGTTTGTTCAGACAATTGTACAAAAGAACACATAAAGAGTTTGCGAGTAATGTTCAAAAATTAATTAAAAGCGGTAAAGTGATTAACGTATCACAAATATTGAAAACAAAAATATTGACAAATGGTTTGAAATATAGTATGTCGACAGGGAACTGGGGTGTAGGCAACGCATCCAATATACGCACCGGTGTATCACAAGTACTAAACCGACTTACATTTGTGAGCTCGATGTCACATCTACGACGTATAAATTCACCAATCGGTCGAGAAGGTAAGCTAACAAAACCGAGACAGTTGCATAATACTCATTGGGGTAAGTGTTGTCCATCCGAAACACCGGAAGGTCAGTCGTGTGGCTTGGTAAAAAGCTTATCCATTATTTGTGTGATATCATCCCAAACATTTTCATTGCCGATAAAGATTATATTGAAAGATTTGGTGAAAGATGAAATCAGTCATATAAAGGATACAAAAATATTTGTAAACGGTTCATTAATTTGTAATACAAACAATACACAAAATATAATTGATACATTGCTAAGATATAGAAGAAATGCAGATATAAGTTATGATGTTAGTATATGTCACGATAAACAATTTAATGATATCAAAATCAACACGGATTCCGGACGAATATGTAGACCATTATTCATAGTTGAAAATAACAAAATAAAAATCAAAGAAGATAAAATTGAAAAATTGCGAAATAATGAGTACACGTGGAACAATATGCAACTTGATGGTGTGATCGAATATATAGATACCGCTGAAGAAGAGATGCAGTTGATTGCGATGTACCCAGATGATCTCATCAATAGCACAAAGATGTATACACATTGTGAGATTCATCCATCATTGATTCTTGGAGTATGTGCATCCACAATTCCATTTCCGGATCATAATCAATCACCGAGAAATACGTATCAGTCTGCGATGGGAAAACAAGCGATGGGGGTATATGCAAGCAATTTTAAGGAAAGATTTGACACGATATCACATGTGATGTGTTATCCACAAAAACCAATAGTGAACACGATGTATGCGGATATCTTAAGAACCAATAATCTACCCGCAGGTCAAAATGCGATCGTTGCGATCTGTACATACACTGGATATAATCAAGAAGATTCAATCATCATGAACCAGTCATCTATCGACCGGGGATTGTTTCGTAGCACTTTTTATAGAACTTATAAGGACGAAGTGAAACAACAAGGAAATGGTATGAAAGAGACGATCGAAAAACCGGATCCAAAAGAGTGTTTGGCGATGAAGTTGTCTAATTACGATAATTTAGACGAAGACGGAATCATTACTCCAGGGTCGCAAGTGAATGGAAGCACGGTCATCATCGGTAAAACGATATCTCTTCAAAATGATATTGAAAACAACAATAACAGATATGTCAAGAAGGATTGTAGTTTAAGTAGTCGAAGTAATGAGAATGGAATTGTGGACAGTGTTATAAACACGACAAACGAACATGGATTTCAAATGATCAAAGTCAAAGTTAGAAATGTAAGAATACCGACGATCGGTGATAAGTTTTCCGCTAGACATGGACAAAAGGGAACGATCGGTATGACGTATACACAAGAGGATATGCCATTTACGTGCACTGGTATCACACCCGATATCATTATCAATCCGCATGCAATTCCATCAAGAATGACGGTCGGGCAACTGCTTGAATGTTTATCGGGTAAATTAGGATCTTTGAAAGGAGAATTCGTAAATGCCACCGCGTTTAATAAAGATGTTAACATCGATAACATGTTTAATCAAATGCACAAACTTGGATATCAAAAATACGGAAATGAAAGATTGTACAACGGATTCACAGGGAAGATGATGGACTCGATGATCTTCATTGGACCCACTTATTATCAAAGATTGAAACACATGGTGGAAGACAAGATCCACGCTAGAAGCAAAGGTCCAGTTCAAAATTTGACAAGACAACCGGTTGAAGGCAGAGCGAGGGATGGAGGTCTAAGATTTGGAGAGATGGAAAGAGATTGCATTATCAGTCATGGGGCTGCCAATTTCTTGAAAGAGCGAATGTTCTATGAATCCGATCGATACAGAATCCATGTATGCGATAATTGTGGTCTGACGGCACAAGCGGATATAGAACAACACAGATTCTATTGCAAGAATTGTAATAGTCATAGTTATGTGTCACAAGTGGAAATACCCTATGCATGTAAATTGCTTTTTCAAGAATTACACGGAATGGGAGTCGTTCCAAGAGTGTTTTGAAAATGGAGTAGTAATATAATGAAGAAGGTTGCAATATTATTTAGAGGGTATTGTTATACAAAGAAACCGTTCTGTAATATATATATAACATATGATACATATCACTACGCAATAGAAAAACAATTAGAAACGATTGTGAACGGGTTATCTGATAAGTGCGTCGTAGATGTTTTCGTATCGACATATGGAAATTATCACCATTTATTTGATATATTAAAACCAAAAAGATATATATCATTAGATCCAAGTGAAGAAAGTCAGCGAAGTTGTATATTGAAAGGTTTAGAATTAATGGAAGATATATATGACTTCATTATAATTACAAGATTTGATGTGTTCTTTAAAACCCAAATTACATTGAACACATACACTAATAAAGAATTAATAACTATCAATAAATTTAGATCACTTATTATGGACTCAAACACACCGAATGGAAACCCTAAAATAAATGATATATTTTTATATTTTCCTCGATCATTATTGAAGGATATAAAATACGCTTTGCGATGTGAATATGTAGACAACACATTACATGATATAATTGACAATATAGATTGCCAATTGATATATTTAAACAGTGATATTACAGAAACGGATACTTGGAAAGAACAAAACCAAACGTATACTTTAATAAGTCGTGATGAATGTGAAAATGGCTACCAAAGATGTTTTGCAAATTATAGAAATAATGTCAAAATCAAAACAATAAACAATATCACCGGTGAAATAAGGATATCAAATGAAAATTACAATTGTTTAGTTTAAGAAATACATATGAGACATACTATATGGTTCATCTTGAATTTATCAAAAGAATCAAAACAGATCGACATAGTATATTTTATAGCATCGTCAACTTATATGAAAATGTATTGATTGGTTATGGTAGAAGACATTATGATATTTTTACATGCGATTATCTGAATAAGATAATATTGAATGACAATTTTGAAGTTGTGAATACAGATTATACCAAGATATCTGGTGAAGATCCTAGATATCTTATTCATAAAAATGATCTCTATTTGATATTTAATCCGTATTCAAATGTTCATTCGAAAGTTACGATGTATAATACTAGAACACGTGAATACATTATAGTACCTCTTTTAAAAGGCAAAAATTTCACATTCATATCACATAATGATGAAATATACATAATCTGGACGATGAAACCATTGATCATGTATAAATTTGACATTGTTTCAGGAAAATTGACGAATGTATGTAATCATCATACGGATGATATAGTTCATGAATTACTATATCGAGGTGGGACGAGTGGTTTTAAAAAACAAAATACGAATATATATTTCGGGTTTGGACATACTACATTCAAAAATAAAAATGATAAAATTCAGCATGATATGTGTGCTAGGAGGCAAGCACAAGAGCAAGAAAAACGGCTAAGTATAAAACGCAGAAGTACTCAGTACGGAATACAGTAGGACCGATCAGAATGATGTTGATGTGAGGTGCCTAGACTGTTGTACGGAGTACTCAGTACAGTTGAGTTATGGAAAGAGTTCCTGAATGTATAAGAACTCTAAGAGTAACCCGTTTCGGGGAGATGAACTGAACTGAAAAGTAAAACATAAAAGTAAAGAGCCGTAACTGCTGTATATTGTGTATTGAAAGCATGCACTGATAGCAAAAGCATAACTATTGAGATTTACGAAACCGAAGTCTTGTAGTTGACCAATCGTAAGCATACCTCGTGCGGTCGTTTAATAAGTGTAGAATAGTATAAGTCCGAAACCGTAAAGAAGAGAAGAAGTCAAGTGTGGACTCCTACAAAATGGTAATTAGTTCGTGTTTTCACGTTGCTTCCTTGTCTTTCTTGCGCAAATTCTGATCAACCCGCCCCGCCTTGTGCGATTAGTTAGCGAGTACTAGCACTACGAAATCGAGAATGCCTGTGCTCTCGTTCTTGTTGCGCGGTGGTGTGTGGGATTGAGGGTTCCAGGTTGCTTGGAGCCGCGTCGGTGTGGAGAAATCTAGCTCGACGACAATCTTTTTAGGTGCGAGCGTTGCCTTAAGTCCTGGCACGCATACACGCATAGCACGCATGCGTGCTTTTTGGACTCGCAGGTGCGGGATTTTGGAATCTTCTCCGTTTTTCGGCAATTTCGACCCTTCGCGGCGGAAGCGCTGCGCAAATTTTTCAATTTTGCGTAAGCCTTTGCTGAAATTCGGGGTTGGTTCGGGAATTCCCCTACCTTTGATTTAGCTTTCTAGGATCTTCCTTTCCGGAAATCTCCGCGCTTCGGCCGGTGTAGCCACTTGTGCTCGGGCGCAAGTGGTAAATTTCTAGATCGGCGGTTGCTAGTTGCCACGTGTGTCGTGTGCACTTTCGGCTTTAGCTAGATTGAATCTCACGCATAGCACGCATACTATGCCCATGTATTCAGATGAGGAGGAATGCCTCGGTCGGTCGGGCCGGCGTGGGGGGGGTCGGGCCGGCGCCGCCCCCGGCTCGGCCGTGGGGTCCGGTCGGTCGGGGTCTCGCACTGCGAACCTGCCAGCCGGCCCAGGCTCTGGGGAGTTCTGGGGCGCAGCAGGCGGGTCAGACAGCCGGGATTGGCGCTCCCGTGAGAGGGGGGGGGGAGTGCGGCGCGCGCTTGCGCGCCAATACGTCGGTGAAACCCTCGAGGTTACACCGGCGCGCACGCCCCTGAGAGCCCCTCCAGGGTTGTCTGGTGGGCCCCCCAGGGCCTCGCCACCAAACACCCCTTCACCAGCGAGGGTCAGTGAGGTTGAGCCAGTGTCCGAGCTCGCATTGAGCTCGGCGCTACGGCAGCCGGCGCGCCGGAAGCGTGCGTCGCCCGAGGCTCCGGCACCGCCGGCGGCAGGCGCCGGCTCCGGGTCGGACTCGGACCGCTCTGCTAAGGGGTTGAACCCCTCGGCAGCTCCCTTCTCCCCACTCCCTGCGTCCAGCAGGAGTGCGAGTAGTAGGGTCGTCCGTCAGGAACCGACGTCGGGACCGGCAGCATCCTCCCTCTCTTCCCTCGTGGGGAGCGAGCAAGGGAATCTCATCAGTGCCCCAGGGCGCTTTGAGGTTTACCGAGCCAGTGACTGGAGTCCCCCGGCAGAAGGGGAGTCTGATGATGTCCGGCGCCCAGAGCAGCTAGACGTCGTCCAGTCACGGGGGCGCGAGTCTCGCATCCAGCCCAATCCGGCTTGGCGAGGAGAGCGACGTCAATCCATGCTCGCATTGGCCCTCCGTCAATGGAGCACCTGGGCGCTGAATTCAGCGCAACGACGTGCGAGAGTCTCCCTGCCATCTCGTCAGCGCGCAACAGCGCGGCTTGCGTGGGTCGCATGGAGGGCCAGGACGGACCAGTCAGCGCATCAGCGCGAGCTCCAGCGCCTGGCATTCCAAGCGTGGAATGACGTCACCCAACAGGTCGCCCAACTTCAAGGCCTGTTTGACAAAGGCAGTCGGCGCCGGGTCGAGTCCTCTTTCGCAGCATGGCGCCAGCATGTCGTCCAGACACAGGGTCTGTGGCGCAGAGGCAGACGTCAAGCTGGAGCTGTCTTCATGGCATGGCACCAGCAGACGATGCTCGCCAAGGAGAGGAGCACCTGGTGGGTTGGAGCCCGGAGACACCGGATGACCCAGATGGGCAGGAGGTGTCTTCGCGAGTGGCGCCGGCTCCCCAGGACGACCCCAGTCAGCTCGGACTCGTCCCAGGGAACGAGTGCCCGCCGTCCGGTAAGGAAGGCGGGAACCTCATCCGGTGTCAGCTCTTGCTCGGATTCCGACCAGGAGTCTATGTGGCAGGACATCCGTCGAGGCCTAAAGCGCCTGGGGAAAGACCACCCGCTGTCAGGGCTAATGTGGTTCCAGCTCAAGGACTATGGGCTCTCCGAGGACGGCGCTTATCGCCTGGAGATCCACCAGCAGTCAGTCTCCGAGTCCAGGGTGTTGATGCAGCAAAAGCGCGAGGACCCTCACAACTCCCTTGAGAGGTGTAGATTCTCTGTCTTTGCCATCAACGCCGGCAGACCAGGGGAGCTGGTACGCCAAGGGGCGGACCTCCAGGAGGTAAGGAGAGCGGTCGTCGCGGCCGTCAGAATGAGCGGCCGCACCCGGAAGTCACACAGGGGTCTTAGGAAGTCAGGTGCAGCACCTCCGAGTTCCGCAGCCCCCGGTGGGAACTGGTCGAACCGGTTTGCTCCCCTCTCGTCCTCATCGGAGGAAGAGCATCCCGCGGAACGTCCGAGGCCCAGGACTCAGGCGCCTAAGCCGAGCGGCCCCAGTCGCCCGGTGCCTCGCACCCGGAAGCCCAGTCGAGCACCATCGGTCCCGCACCCCGGTCCGACTTCCTCAGGGAACACGTCGTCGTCCCCGGAGTCCACTTCGAGCAGGAACAGTCAGGACCTGCAAGAGCTGAAGGAAGCCTGGCAGAAGGAGTCGCAAGCTCGGGAGGCAGCTGCCGAGGCTCGCCTGGAACAGCTGTCTCGGCAACTCCAAGAGAGTCAAAGAGCTGCCGAGGAGCGCAGGATCTCCGATCAGCGCGCTGCCGAGGAACGCAGGGTCTCCGAGCGACGCGCTGTCGAAGAGCGCTGGGCTGCAGACCGGCTGGCCGCAGAAGCCCGGGAGACTGCCCGGCAGTTGGCTGTCGACGAGAGCGTCGCTCAGCAGGTAGCCGCCGAGGAGCGGCGAGCGGCAGCCGAGGCCCAGCTGGAGGAGAGGCTGCAGGCGGTCATAGAGTCACAAGTCCAAAGGCTCGCCCTGGTTCAGGCCTCGCCCCCAGGGCCCGTGGAGTCAGACGCTCGGGGGCCCTCAGCGGCAGCGTCGAGTCCGGTTCAGGAGACGCCCATCTCCCGAGAGGGACATGAGCTGGTAGAGCCGGCTTCCGTCGTCACCTGTGACGTCGAGAACCGGGACGTTCAAAGCCCTCCGGAGGAGTCGCGCGCGGACGTGACAGCGTCTCCACCGCACTCATGGGACTTTATTTCCCTTCCTATACAGGTCTGCGACGCCCTCCGGAAGCACGTGGTCGGGTATGCCACCTCGGGGATCGATGCCCAGCGCCTGTTTTACGACGCTGCTCGTAGGTATCGCACCCTTGGTCAGGTCGCCGGGTGCTTACACCCTTCCAACCAGATCAGGCAGTGCCTGAAGACAAAGTTCTCGGACGAGGACAGGGTCCTCGGGGCCCAGGTGATTCACAGTCTCACGACGGCCTTGGCGTCCGTCGCAGAGAGCTGCGCTCGCTGTGGGTGCGGGCACGAGGAGAGCCCGGTGCGTATGTGGGCGTGTCAGGCGAGCGCTAAGAGAAGTGTGGTAGCGTTCATGAAAAAGGTGTACCTGCCGGTGTGTGGGTTTTGCGCCGCGGACGTGTGGCCCGGTGCTTTCGACCACTTTCCGGCTGTGATGCCACCTCCGATTCCTAAGGCGGCAGACACACCGGGAGACGGGGGGGGGATGGTCCCTCAACTGGAGCACTCGGAGCCAAACGAGCTTTCGGAGATGCCCGGTGCCAGCAGTCATGGTGGTCCTGGTGGCTCGGGGAGCGGTGACCCTGGAGGGCCGGGAGGCCCGGGGAGTCCGGACGAGGACCCTGGCGGCGATGGCGAAGACGGGGATGGCGACAGCCAGTTCACCTTCTCGTCTTCCTCTCGTTACAGGGAGCCCCGGAGCCATTACAGTCGTAAGGACGAGCAGCACGCTCTCAAGGAGGCCACCAGAGCCATGGAGAAGGCAGTGGACAAATACCACACAGAGGTGGAGGGGTCGTCCCACGTCTTTGGTCGGCTCCTCCGATTTGTTCGGCAAGTCAGGGAGGTTCGGGAACTGGAGCCGGTGCGCTACGCCATGGAGATGGCGCGTCTGGGACCACTAGAGAGCGGGGGTGAGGAGAAGGTGTTGTCGGACCACTCCCTGCTGTCAGAAGTGGCCAGACACTGCTTCGGCAAACTCAGCTCCGAGTACCGCGAGCTTTCCTCGGTGTTGACGGAGGCTCGGGAAGGTAAGAACCTCACCTTGGACGTCATAGTGGTTCCCTTGGCGCAACTGGTGATGCCCGACAAGGGGGAAATGGCGTCGATCGGTCCGTTCCTGCGTCGTGTGCGTCAAAGTCAGGACAGACAGACTCGCACGGTCCGCGAGTTCTGGGACGGGGTGCACCTTGCTCACGACATCGTGAGCATGCTGGCTGCCCACGAGCTCACCTCTCCGGTGCCGGAAGAGGAGCTGCTGGAGATATTCCTTACGGGATTGATACCGGAGATAAGGAGGAAGGTCTTCCTTATAGCCGAGAGGAAAGGCGCTTCGGTTCTGACTCTGAGCCGGACGGCCAGTAAAGGCCGCCACGAACTCCTGACTTGGGCCATAGAGGCTGAGCGGGAGTTGCGGCAGAGCCAGGATAAGACGAGCCGCTCGGTCCAGCTGCTGGCCCACGTAGATGTCACGGAGGAGCTGCTAGCCATGGCGACATCCGCTGGCGCTCCGACACCCACAGGGCAACGACTCGGCTCCCCAGAGTACGAGGGCTGCCGTCTGTGCAAGAGCATGGACCATTATGCCCGCGACTGTCCGCAGGCGAGCCAGCGCCCGAAGGAGTGGGCCAAGTGCCTCCTGGAGGACACCCTGGCGTTAATAGGGGACGAGTCGGTGGAGGAAGCTTTGGCTGCCATCGGTTTGGATTTTGTCCAGGAGGACGCTCCCCAGCCCGGGGCGTCCTCCCCGCAGTAAAGGGCGCGGGCCCCGTCACTGCGGGGTCAGGGGGACAAAAGGGCCCCGCGCCGGCGTCCACAGCGATGCAGGTGCTGCATGATAGGTGGAGAAGGTGTGGGAGACACCTTAGTGGCAGCGCCAGGCGCCACCTCAAGAGCCAGAGTCGAGTCGAGAGGTATGAGCAGGAAGGTTTAGACATGCTAGCCGCCACCCGCACGGAAAGCCCAGAGCCTCCTGAGCGGGAACAGGTCGAGCAGCGCGTCCAAAGAGAGCAGGCAAACTTCTGGAAGTCCGCCAGAACCCCAGCAACCGCCTCAGTTCCGCGTCCCGAGGAGCCGTGGGAGCTGCTCTGTTGGATCACCGGTGCGGACACCCGGGGTAAAAACCGGTCGAGCCACACAGTTGAGCCACGGGCAGTCTACCAACAGCACCTGGAGAACCAGGGGTCGGATGTTGCGAGAGTTCGCGGGCACTGGAAGTTCAGAGCTCAGCGTTTACCCCCCAGAGTTAGGAAAGCCTTTCAGGCCCAGCAGCCAAGTGCTCGCCTGCGTTCCGCCATCAGGGCGCTAGAAAGGTATCTAAAGCTGGAAGAGTCAGAGGTCCGGTCGGTCAAGTCCCTTGCGCTTTGGAGGGCAGGGCAAAGGCGGATGCGCCAGAAGCTTGGACCCACGACTAGTAAGCCCCAGTTGAATCGAGAAGAGTTAGATAAGCGCTTGAAGCGGCTCGTCAGGGTGCGCGAGTTCAATCGCCGACGCAAAGCCATCTTGGATCAGGAGTTCGGACGGTTTGTTCGCGTTGCCAAACCCAAGCCTGCCGAAGGAGAAGAACTCTCACCACCAGAGAGAACTTCAAAGCCCAGTCGGCCGTGGTTGACCCGAAGCAGGGCTCGCCAGGCTTTGGGCCCGAAACGCAGCCATGGCTGACTCCTGAAGACAAGGCGCTTCGAACCTCTCGATTGCAGCGCAGGTACGAGTTGGAGGGTAGGGACCCGGCTTCTACCTCAACAGAACGCCATGCGGACTTCCACGCCTTCGTAAAGGAGGAGTTGGAAAGGGAGAATAGGGAACTTCAGCAAGACAATGAGCTGATGCACCGGGACGAGCAAGTCAGAAAGCACATAGCGGCTAACTGGCTGCAGCGTCAGTCCAAGTCGCGGTGTCCCCCCCAGACTTCCCAGAGCGCAGCGCAGTTCAGAAAGCAGTCGCCATCGGCCTGCTAGCGGACGCGTGTACTTACTGCCTCCCGGACTGTGACTCCGACGCAGAAACGTCAGTCACCCGCCTGGACTGCATAATGCAGGACGGCGATATCAGTCCGAGCTGGTGTGAGTCCCTGGCAGCGGTGTCCTCGATGGGAGCGCGCCCGAGGAGTTTCGACAGGCACAGTCGCACACCGACGTTGTTGCTGTTTTGGGCCTGGATTGCGGGCGTCAGAGTCAAGGTGTTAGTGGATTCGGGAGCATCCACCAATATCATCGCAAAGAGTACACTGCAGAGGCTCTCCGGCGTCAAGCCGGTGCGCCACGAGCAAGCCATGCGGGTTCGAGTGGCTGACGGCACCACATATGATGCTAATTCCTGCATCAGGCCCAAGCTCCTTGCTGAGACGTCGAAGGGGTCTTACGGCCAGCAGGTTGAGCTTCGGGTAATGCCACTCGACCTCAAGGTGGATGTCATCCTGGGAGGTCCTTGGCTGGCGAACCTTTCCCCGGTTACGCTGGATTATAAGAACTGGGGTTCGGTCCGGTTCACCAAGGGCAGGGAAGAGGTCGTCATCACCGGCTGTTCGCCGGGGTCACCGGACCCCAGTCGGTCCAAGGACACGGCAATGGCACTGGTACAGGGAGTCCTTTTGAGCCAACGTCGGGCTCGCCGGGACCTGCGGACCCTCCGAAACAGAGAGGAGCAGGCTTTCGTCGTCTACCTCGGCCCCGATGGGACTTTTGGCGCGTTGGCCTGCAACAAGGGGGGGGGAGACTCCGACGAAGATTCCCCCAACGATGTTGTAGCAGGCCTGGCGTCAGAACCCTCCTCCGGGTCCGAGGATGGTGAAGTCAGCGTGCGTCCCAGCGCAGCGGTGCCGGACGGAGCTGAGGAGTCTGAGGGGCCGGGAGGGTTGGTCTCGGACAGCTCCGAGTCCGGCTACAGTGACGTGGAAGGAGCATGTCATTTGCAGAGAGTAGGGGCGGTGGTCGAGGATATTAGGCCACAGGGATTTGCGAGCACGGTCGACGAGGCCGGGGATCACCCTGACCCTCTCAGCTTTTTCGCTAGCAAACAGGAGGCGAACGGAGCATTTGCGTTGCTTCCGCCAGCGGTGCGTAGGCAGGCGATAGAGGATCACGCGGCCGGGAAGCCACCCACCTGGCACGCGCAGGCAGCCGCGGCGCTCCAGCAGGGCCGGGGTCTGGTCGCGGAGCGACGACCCCGAGCACGGCGTAAGCGAGTGCGTTGGCGTGACCAGGTCGCAGCAGTCGGTCAGCCTGGTGCTGAAAGTGGCCCCTCCACCGAGCAGCCACCGGGACCAAAAGTCCCCACTGTCCCGAGTCCTCAGAGTCAGAAGTCGCGAGCCTCGGCACCAGTCCCGCCGCCAGCTCCGCAGACCACAGACCCGCCGGTACCGGCCGCCCCGCCAGGTACTACCTCGCCGCCAGCCCCACAGACTGCTCAGGCCTCCCCGGAACCGCCGGAGGACGAGATAGACGAGACGGTGTCGCCGGAAATCTGGCAGCAGCTTAGGGATCTGGAAAAGGAGTTCGCAGATGTCATTTGCACAGAGCTGCCGGAATCAGTCCAGTCAAGGGAATTCAAGTCCGGCGTCCGGCTCAGGCCAGATTGGAATGGGAACGCCTTGCACCGGCGAGGGTACAAGCTGTCGCAGGAGGAGTTGCGGCAACTCCGGCAACAGCTAGATGAGCTCTTAGCCAAAGGGTACATACGACCCTCGGCCTCTCCGTGGGGCTGCCCTGTGCTGATGGTCCCCAAGCCGAGTAATCCCAAGGAGTTGCGTCTAGTCATTGACTACAGACAGATCAATGAGATCACAGTCAAGGACAAGTACCCCCTCCCGGATGTCCAGAGTCTCCTAGATGATCTACAAGGGGCTACCGTCTTCTCTACGATGGATGCCCTTTGGGGATTTTGGCAGGTCCCTATGAAAGCAGAGGACGTGGAGAAAACCGCAATGACTACGCACTTTGGAGCGTACGAGTGGTTGGTCATGCCTATGGGATTGTCAAACTCCCCAAGTACCTGGCAAAGGATGATGCAACAGTACCTCGGGCACCTACCCTTTTGCAGAGTATTTGTAGATGACATCATGATTTTCTCGGCTGAGGTTCCGGGTAAGAGCGCCCATGAGGTACACCTCGACCACCTCCGCCAGGTCCTGGAGGCATGCCGAAAGAATTCAGTCTACCTCAAAAAGTCGAAAGTCAAATTGTGCAAGCGATCAGTCCGGTTCCTAGGGCATGTGGTGGATCGGGATGGATGTCGTCCACAGCAGGATAAGGTTGCGTCGGTACGCGATTGGCCAGACCTAGAAACTGTCACACACGTGCGACAGTTTCTGGGCATGTGTGGCTTCTACCGGAGGTACATCCAGAACTTCGCAGATATCGCGTACCCGTTGACCCGCCTCACCAAATCCGGCGTGGACTGGACCTGGGGCGAGAATGAAAAGGCAGCATTTAAACAGCTAAAAACTGCCTTGATCTCCTCCCCAGCCTTGGCCCTACCCGATCAAAAGGGTGCAGCAGACGGCTCCAGACCCTTTTTTGTGCAGACAGATGCCAGTGGAGTAGCACTAGGGGGTGTACTCATGCAGGATCAGGGACGAGGCTTACAGCCCTTGGCCTTTGAAAGCCGGCAGTTCTCCAGCGCTGAGCAGAACTATCACGCTGGGGAACGGGAGCTTTGTGCCATCCATCACTGCACCACGGTCACCTGGAGACATTATCTGATTTTCACATCATTTAAGCTCATGGGAGACCATAAACCCCTTCAGTGGCTCTTCGCCCCAGCTAGGGAGCTCAGCCGACGTCAGGCTCGCTGGTACGAGGACTTGGTAGAGGTAGGAGTCCATCAGATGGAGCACGTGCCAGGGCGCTGTTTAGTAGTACCAGACGCGCAGTCCCGGCGACCAGACTATCAGGAAATGTCAGCCAGAGAAGGGTTGAAGGAAAAAGGGATTGTGGATCGCGCCACGGATGGGCCCAGAGACTCCGCACCGGCAGGCAAGGGGTCCGAAGAGGACGAGGATCCTACCTCTGTCCTCGGGGCAGGGGATTGCACCACCGATGGATCTGATGGACCCGAGTACTCTGAGCCGAAAGGCAAGAGATGCGAAGGGGACGAGGATCCCACATCTGTCTTAGGCGCCACCTTCGAGTATAGTGATTCCGAGGACGAGTCCTTCCCTCCCACCAGTCCAGCACCGGTCATTGGTGAGCTCACCCATCTGAATGGGCTCACGTGGGTAGAGTCGCCGGCCCTTTGGCTGGACGCAGCTGCCACCCTAGCAGTAGGCGAGAAATCCTTGAGGGATGCCGAATCGCTAGCAGTCATGACCAGAGCAGACCGAGCTAGGGAACAGGCCACAGCAGAAGTCCAGAGTCACCCGAAGTTCCCCCACCCTGAGGCCCAGAGTCATCCAAAGGCAGCCGGAAAGGTACCTGAGCCCGTTAAGCCCCCAGAAAGTAGCTCCCACTACGACCAGGTCGTAGATCGCCAGGACTGGAAGCTGATCAGGGAGCGCTTTGAGGAGATAGCAGCCCAGTACGGGGTGTTTGACGTTGACGCGTGTTGCGACTCCATGGGCGTTAACCGGCAGGTTGACACCTATTGGACCGATTGCTTGAAGGAAAAGTGGCGCGGGAAACACGTTTGGTGCAACCCCCCTTACACGAAGGATTCCGACTTGATAGAAAGAATTCTTCGGCATTTCCTTGCTGAGTGGCGCGCCGATCCGGAAAACACCTCGGCGATGTTCCTTCTGCCAGACTATGACGCCCCCTGGAGACGGTTGATTCACCCCAAGTATGGGCTTCATCCGGTCAAGGTCTTTGACACGAAGGACGAAAAAGGTCGTCCCAACCACCTCTTCGAGTCCCCTGATGGAGGTCGGCCCCCGCTGCGCTGGCCGGTCCTTCTGGTGTGGGCCCCAGCAGCCAGCAGGGCAAAGCCCCGAGCGCCGCCTGCGCGAAAGGACAGTGAGGCAGAACCCGACGAGCCTTTAGTCACTACAGGGGTTGCAGCAAGGGCCAGGGCAGCGTCAGGACCTATGAAGGCCGATGAGTTCGTCCGCGCCTTGCAAGCGGAATACGAACACAGCCCGTACCTCAGCTCGTTGAAGGAAGAACTGATCGCAGCCCCACATCAGAGGACAGACACATTCCGCATGGTAGACGACATGATATGGCGAGTGGCGGAAGGGCGGTATCAGCTAGTGCTAGCTCAGGATTCCCCTCTCAGAGAGCTGGTGATGCGCG
>LGRX02018943.1:0-19684 GCA_001247695.2 Cymbomonas tetramitiformis | reverse complement strand
AAATGGTGACGGTGATGGATGCTGTGAGGTTAGCCAGCAAATAGCGACGGTGATGGATGCTGTGAGGTTAGCCAGCAAATAGTGACGGTGATGGATGCTGTGAGGTTAGCCAGCAAATAGTGATGGTGATAGATGCCGTGAGGTTAGCCAGCAAATAGTGACGGAAGGCCGCCGCCGCCACCCGAACGGAAACTCTAAAGTTTCGAAGACTCGCGGACCACAGTATCAGAGAACTGTGGTCCGCCAGTCAACAGAGAAACTATCTAATAACGCACGCAAATCGATACGTACAGTGAGGGGGGGTGAAGGTTAGGCGCTGAGGGGGTGAGGGGCAGGGAGAATTTAGAAGGAATAAGAGGCATACCTCGAGCGCTCTTGCAGGGCGCGTGCTACCCACGCTCATCAGTCCTCGCGCCGGAGCAACCCCCTGAAAATACAAAAAAAAAGACAGTATCAGTTTGTGCATGCACTTTTTTGGGAAAGGTTTAATGCGCGATCAAGAACACATTAACCTAGAGCGGATAACCTAAATACATTCAAGTACCTCAATGAAAGCTATGCAACAAACAAAGGCATATGTAGATAAAAAATATGCTAACGGCTTTCAAGCCTAGATTGTAGGCCGCAAGGAGGGCGCCACGCCCGAGCGCTAGAACCTCAAGGGATCTAACCCCCTTACCTCCAGCGCTGTACCTTCAGGCCCACACTGTACAGCGCGCCCGCATGCAGGGCAACCCCGCGTGGGCCCCTTATCGTGTTTCCCTGCCCCAAAGCCATAAAGCAAGGATTCTCAAAAAACGTGAAAACAAACTTACCAAATCAAAGAGCGAGCAATTCCCCACCCAGTCCACACGCAATACGTACGCGCGTGAGCTATCCGGTCCCTTCTTAGAAGAAAAAAAAAGACTAACCTGCTCGAGTTTCTGACGCTTTTGTAGGTTATCCATATTTTTAAAAATAATTAAAATATCCCGTAGGAAGAAGAGTTTTCAAACTCTCCCAGGTCAAACTCTTCTTCCTTAGAGCGAAGACTGCCAAATTTCCGAAAAACCGTTCGAATGTAAGTAACCTTTCCTCTTGTCATCAGTCATATTGTCATATTGTCGCGACAAGTACGCGTTCAAAGACGTTCTCGCAATTTATACCCCTCGGCATGGCTTTCTCAGAAATTATATTCAGCGTTCCCTACTCGCTTAGGCCCTCTCAAAATTTATACACACTTTTTAGGCTCTCGATGTTAGATTCTCGCCATCATTTTCAGACTTCAGCGGTTTCCACAGGGCAAACCAGCCCCTAAAAGCCCCTAAATCCTATTTACCCAGGATTTAGGGGCTTTTAGGGGCTTCAATGAATTTTTAGGGAACTTTAGGAATTTTTAGTGTTTTTTAGTCAGAATCCTTGTTCAAGTGTTAGGTGCAATACCTTATCATTCTTAAGGAATAGTCATTTTCAATACAAGTTTCAATCGATTTTCTCAAATCTGTTACTTTTATGATGATCAGACTGGTCAATTTTACAGCATAACCCACTTCCCCTTGCTGAAGGAGATGACTCCTGTCATAGGGCGGTATGTTGGTTGTTTTCATATGACACATGGAAAACATGAGTGGCTCGACAATCTTGGAGAATTTCGGGATAAATATCCTGAATTGGCCGACTATGCCCAAGAATGACCGAAGAGAATATTTACAATCTTTAGCCATACGGCGTAGAGGCTGCTTACCAACGGTTGGGGCATAGGCTGGATAGCTATGTTAGCTATGTTGGAGGCTGAATAGCCATGATTGCACGGACTCTGTCTTTTATGATGGATAGACTTTTGAGATGTGGTGTCCGATAAATCAATACATCTGACAACAACTCAACCTTAAAAGGTCTGATGAAGAGCTGATGATCTCTGTTGCACTGTTTTTTTTTTGATGTGCACCACTGAAATGCCTCGTGATATAATAATCTCACTGAATAGGCTTTATGCAATGGCGGTATGATCAGATATGTAATGATCAATGAAGACAAGATGACCGGTATGGCTTATTCAGCAGGCATGACTACCTCAAAGAGATGCCAATACACGGATACATTTCAAGTCATAAGGGCAATAGACTTATTATGTAGCCTTCAAAGGCAGCTAGCATTTATGCTGCATTGGTCAGCTCGGTGGCTTTGACCTATCTAGGTGTTGTACTCAGGCCGTAGCCTGCATATTGCATTGAGTAATCTTGACACCTTTAATGATCCAATCAGATGATATGTATGAAATATCAAGAATAGTTGCCCTTTTTCAATGATCATCGGTGGCAGAGGCTATGGTGCTTGCACCGAGTCAATATACAATTCTAGTCTGGATACATGCTAGACCAGATGTATACAAATGTCTAGGTTTTCAAAATCAAGCTCGTATGTATGTCATGGCTGATGACCTTAGAAATGTTCGATACATATGTGTGTCAACTTCATGGAGTTCTGCATGGTTTGACTGTATATAGTCACGATTACCAAAACAAAAACGATGATGCAACTTACTTGTTTTATTATTTGTCTTTAATATTTATTTGGGTTTTAGTTGTATTTTTAGTTTATCATCTTCCCCCCTCAAGGAAGTGTATTGCTAGGCGGTTGTCAAGCGCCGTTTAAATACAACAGAGGTCCGACCTCTATGTGATGACGTGGAAGCTTACTATGAAGCTAGACAGCAGTTCTCGGGATGCAGCCCATTGCACCGAAGGTGCATCGCAGTTTTTGGGATGCAGCCCGAGTTCACGTCATTAGCGTGGGTCATATAGTGCCCATGCATGTGCTGTATAAATACAACACTACCCTCCAGCGGCGAAGTGGTTTGCTATTACCATCATCGTATGTGGGATATCAAATATATGATCAGAGAGCATGGTAATATGTGTACCATGTTTGTCAATATCGGAGGGACTGTGTCTTCTTTAAACTCCTCATGACTATATGTATAATGGTGTTGTACTGATGTCAACACCTTCTCTCTGAGTGATTTATTGATTTTAGATGTGATGTTGTGGCAGTCAACCTTGTCCGCTCGTACTGGGGGTTGTATGAAATGTGTCCACGTCATCGGCACGAGTCATATTGTGTCTATGCATACGCGATCTTAGCGCAGGTCACAATACAGTGCCCGAGCATACGCGATTTTAGCGTAGGTCACATTGTGCCTCAATTTATTACATCTGAGGAAATCTATTACTCATCTTTGTGAGTTTTAGACAGCATTGTACTGATTGCAACGCTTTTTCTGATGATTTATGTATCACAGATTATACCAAATGTGGTGATCAGTCCAGTGCAAAATTTTGTCACCGGAATGTACAGGGATTGTGAATGATTGCAATCCAGCCGGAGGAATAATCTCAGCAGCTGTTCTGTACTAATGAATTCATCGGAGTTATACTCATTTCGACGATTCGAAACCCATGTCATTTGTAGTGATGACAACTCATATGAATATATAGGGGTTTCCTCAGAATGCTTTTATGTGATGTCAACATATTATGAACAATTCACTTGCATCTTAGGACAAAGGAGTTACGCTTGGAAGGTTTTGCATGGTGGTCACCCAACAGTTATCAGCTGTTATTCGGGTGCCACATTCTGCCTTCAGTACTGGGACGATATCAACCAGTCCTACAGCGATGCACCTGTCCTTCCCACTCTTATGTACGGCTATAGTGCCAAAGTGTATCAGGTGGGATACATATATAACTATCTTCTTCTGATCCAATGATGTGCTATTAAGCATGGTATCAGGTTATATGTTATATATATAGAGTTCAGCATTCCGCACTTACTCGAGGATGTAAATGCTGAGCAATAGGGCATGTAGCACGGCAACGCTACGTGGGAAGGCTTGCACTATAAAATGCATAATCAATGAAAATGATAGTGAGAAGTTGTTAGAAGTTTCAAAAAGTACTTAGAGGTCATGAATATGCATTAGAAACAAAAATTTCATCTCGGGGCATATTAGTGTGGCGTTGGGGAGCTATTTTCGGCTGTGAAATGCCTGCAAACCAGATAATGCATATCGCGTGAATGCGTAACATATCAAAATGATATCGGGACGTTGTTAGAAGTGGTTATATGTATTTAGAGGTTATAATTAGGCATCGAAAAGCAAATTTTCACATCGGGTCATATTCACGGGGCGCGGGGGAGCTAATTTCGTCTGTGAAATGCCTGTAAACAAGATATTGTTGTATCTAGTGGGCGCGGAACATATCAAAATGACAAGGAGAAGTTATTAGTTGTGTTAAGAAGTTATTAGAAATGTCAAGAAATATTTCGAGGTTATAAGTAGGCATCGAGGATCGAAATTTCATCTTGCGGGGCATATTAGTTGGGCGCTGCGGAGCTAATTTGGTTTGGGGAATGCCTGCAAATCAGAACAAAATATCGCGCGGGTGTAATAACATATCAAAATGATCTTGAGAAGTTGTTAGAAATGTCAAGAAGTATTTAGAGGCTATAAGTATGCATTACACACATATATTCACTTTGGGTCCATGATACACCGGGGTCGGGTGAACTAATTTCGTCTGTGATTAGTGTATAAACCAGGAATTTCATATCGCGCGGTGTTGTGGTAGTATGCCACACACACCAACCAAGTTGGCAATACAAAGTATGGTATCATCTTAGATGACACTATATGTATACACACACACTATATATATACACTATATACACTATATATATACATAACACTGAAATCTCATAAAAGTGCCAACAGCCGCTCATGCTCTCGAGGGGGTATCAGGTACATATCCCCCCTCTTATGTAGCCGAACATCACATGCTAACACCGCTTCACACGGAATCATGCACTTCTTACTAGTATCCAAGATATATGTATCTCGCACATTTCGGTCCGCCCATTCGAAATACCTCCCGGAAATCACCGAGTCTCCAGGAGCAAATGTCTGTCCGTAGTCATCACGACGCGCCCTCCCGCCCACCTCTGTCACTGCCGACAACGCCTTGACAAGATAGTAGGCATGTGATGAATCTGCGGGATCCTTCTTCACCGCCATGATAGCCCCACGCCGCACGGCTACACTGATGCCCGCCGCATAATCCTCCACCATGTTGCGGATCCTCACCGCGTCCGCGCCAGTAGCCGGTCTCAACTCCACATCTCTCCACGCATCCACGTGGGACCTCTCCAAGCATCCATCAGAGTCTGGCTCAGGGCGCACACACTCCGCATAACAATGCACACAGTAACATGTCCGCTCACGTACCATCAACGTACCCTCGGCACTCCCCCCCCTGACAGAATGCAAGCGCTGAGTCCCATCCACACTCTGGTAGGCCGCGCTAACGGTGTGATCCACCGCCTGCCTTCCCCCCGGCTCCTCGTGCAATGCGTCCTCTGGTACCAAGTAAAAGAACCGTTGATTGAAGCTTGCTCTTGCCTTTGCGTAACTGGTATCTGCACGCCGGCTCAGCCTCTCACAACAAAACGCATAAAGGTCCGCGGCGCATAAGATCTTGGCGTACCACTTGTCACCCTCCGATATGACCGCCACCGCCGCTGCATGCTTGACATGCGCCCCCGCCCCATCTTGCTCCCCCTTGGCATGCGCGGTCTCGGAGAAGTTCCGTTGACAAGGGACACCCAAAGACCATTCGTACTTGCTGCTCGCCACATCCGCAAACCCTGCCGCGCACTTATTTTGTCCAGCACAACCATCCGCCCACTCATGGATGAAAATCGGCTTTGCTATCCCCCGCCCGACGAAGTACTCTCGAATGATCAACTCCCGCATGTACTGAATGAACCGGTGATCGTGTTTGCGGTCGTCGCTCATGATATAAATGTAATCCTTCACCAACACCGGGTTTTCTGCCGTGGATTCCACCCCATCCACCGCCATGCACGCATGCCTCCAAACCACACAAACCAATATCGTCGCCTGCTTCACCACCCAATGAAGACTTTGAGCTTCTCGAGGAATGTTCAAAGAATGATTCTCGGAGAAGTCAAACAAGAACACCGCATGACCCAGCGGCAAGTCCCTCACACACGTCTGGAACTGTCGTTGCTGGTGCAAGGCCATGAATGTGTGGTATGCATAAGGCCGTAGAAACGGGCAGTCCCCACTGCCTTTCAGCTTCCTCCACGCCCACGTCTCCGGGTTGCCCGCCGCCGCACTATTCGCTAAGAAGTGCCCCTTGCACTCGCAGTTTGGGGAACTCCCTGGTTCGTGTCCCAATAGCAACGTCTGCAATTTGGAGATCAAGGCCGCCAGCTTTGTCTTCTTCTGCACGAACTGCAACCGTCGTATCTCCTTCCCATCATCGTCCATCTGCCCTGTGTTACAAGTCTCATAACAAGACCACTGCACTTCCGCCTGATGCTGCACCTCCTGGGCGCATACGGTGAAGTTGGCGCAGCCGCCGCACCGCTCGCACAACCCCCTCAAGCACTGGATGGGGTGCTTGTCACCCACACGAGGACACAGCAACCCCTCCGCGAACGCCGATGTCGACCTTCCCGCTTTTGCAATATTGCAAACCGTCCCGGTATTCCCAACCGCCTTTCGGCTATGCTCCGCCGTCCTCGGAACCCGCGGGCAACAAGCCGCACGGTTGCATGCACACGGTGAGTGCACCGCCTCTCGAGCCTTATCAAAGCCCTCAAGAACCATGCGCATGTCCTCGTGGTAACGGCAACAAGAAGATATGTTGTCCTTCCTTCGTAACCGCACGACATTGTGCGGCTTGCATACACCTTGCTTCTCAAAGGAACGTTGCCCAATCTTGATAGCCGGGTACTTTGCTTGAAACCTGTGGAGCCTCCAAAACTGTGGAGCATATGATCAGAACAGGTTCGTAGATTATATTATAGGTTGCTGCATAATGTATCGTGATTAGGACAAATAACTGACTTGTTAGCTTCCTTCTTTATCCCGCAGGATGCCGAGGAGATGGAGATGCCGAGCTTGGAGGTGGGGGCATTGGTGCAAAAGGAGGTCGCCGTGGAGGAATGGAGAGAGATCCTCTCTTGCAAGGTATCCTCCGGGGCCATTGCGGAAGTGTCGGCCTCCCTCCCAGAACCGGTGGCATACGCGGCGAAGAGTGGGGGGGGCACGCGTTTGGGGACTTGGTGCGGCACAACGGCATGAACACGGCGGGGGAGGTGTGGCTCGCCGGCACTATCATCCACTGCACAAGTGGATGATACGTGTTCTGCATGGGTCCCCTGGGTTGTCTCGTGACCCCCGCAATGCACATCTTTCGTGCAAACCGGTTGAGCGCGTTGGAGTCAGAGTTTCTGGCTCCTGTAGGGTGGGAGCGCACCGTGTCGGCGGCCGCAAAGAAATTTGTGGAGGCGCTGGAGGAAGTGGGTGGCAAGCACAAGGTTGGCGGCACTTTCACGGGTCTAGTGGCGGGTTCGTACTCCATGCGACAAATAAGAAAGGCGGATAGACCTCCGGGCTTCACGGAGCATGACTACGAAATCGCGGCCGGGGGGCGTGTTGAGGGCGGTGTCGCCCGGAGGGCCGGAGCGGGCCGCAGCGTCACCTTAATGGGAGGTTCGGCTAGCGGCCCCACACTCCAGACACACGGTAGCGCTGCGGATGCGGAGGTGAGTTCGCCGGAGCGCGGACGGGTGGGGCGCATGCGCACGCGCACCCGAGCGACACCCTCACGGACGGACACGAGCGGCCTTGCCGCTGAACCGGCACCAAAACCCTCACGTAGCCGTGCAACGGCTTCGGCACCGGCACCGGCACCGGCAAAGCGCCGCAGTTCTCGTGGGGCGGCGGTGTCCAACAAGAGGGGAACGGGCAAGGACGGGGGATCGGCGCGGGACGGCGGCATGGCGGGCGCGGGGGATGAGGAGACGGTGATGGCGGGACATGGGACGCCGCCGTCCGCCGGAGATGGGGGTGCACAAGGGGCGGTGAGAATGAGTGACCTCATGATGTTGTTGAAGCAACAGGAGGAGGCGAACGCGGCTCGGCTCGAGCAACAGCAAACCGCATTTCAGGAGCGGCTGGATCGCCTCATGGAGCGCATGGAGGTGGAAAAGGCGGTTGTGGCGAGTGACTGCGCAAGTCCCCTGCCACCGGTTCCCGAAGGCCAAGGATTGCCAGAGCTGTCGAGCGGCAGCCCTCTTTTGGGAGCGGGGGCGATGCCGGCCAGCGAGAGTGGGCTGGTGGGGCAGCAAAATGAACAACAGGAACAGTCAGTGCAACAGCCGCAACCGCAGCAACAACACGTTCAGCAACAGCAGCCGCAGCCGCAACAGCAGTTTCAGCAGCAGCCGCCGCAGCTTCAACAGCCGCAGCCGCAGTTTCAGCAGCAGCAACCGCAGTTGCAGCCGCAGCTTCAGCTGCAGCAGCAACCGCAATTGCAGCCGCAGCTTAGGGGCGTAACCCGATAGAGTTTACGCTTAAATTGAACCAAGGGAGAACAATTTTATTGACGTGTGCGTATGCCTTGCTACCTTTTACTGGATTTTCAAAATCGGGCGCTTTTAGGCCCTAAAAGCGCCCAGGGGCAGTGCTTGGACAAAATTGAAAGTCCTACCATCTCTTGCCCCGCAACCTTAGATTTTCTTGACCTCGCAATATCAATCGTAATTTTCTCTTACTTTGGGCGCAAAAAGACATCGAAGCTTACCGTTGGGCGAATTGAAAACGCTATTTCACTCTAGAGTTCACTCGTCGCGCACACTCTCCAAACCTAGAAATTTACTTCATTTGTTTTCCAAGCGACTAAATTCATTTGTTTTCCAAGCAACCCCTAAACACAACGGACGTAATTCTGAATATGCTGGGTACGTAACTCTGCAGTAGACGGAGAGTTTGACTGTGGGCAAACGTGCGGTATCGGGTATGTTCAAAACACAAAAGTGTCTCTGCATGGGATTTTAAATGTTTCTGGATGTAATATGTGCATAACCCCTCTCTCGTAAAAATGCCGCATGAAACCTCCACGCGTCCAACTTTCATCGGTTTCATCTTCCATCGAATTCTGGCATCGAGGATGACTTGTGTTTGTCTCTCGCCAGTGTCATGTCACATCATTCTCCGATGGAATACGGATACGGCTCCGTGTCGCGACCCCGCATCATGTGACACCTGTATTCATCGTGACTAGCATACGCCTGCGAGAGTTCGTCCACGGAGTCCGAATTCCATCAAGTCTTCATGCTTTATATGATACGAGTATAAATTCCTCAGATTTTATGTTTGGTAGATTTCCCAGCGTGTCATGCATGTGCCGTATGTTGATATCGCAATCCATAACCTGCGAGTATTCAGTACGACGTCGTGAACAGTGAATATGTGACGTCCAACGTGCAGCACCATTTTCCGAATTATACACGATGTCCGCCGATTGGAAATCACTCCCGTTTTTAATAACATTACCGTAAATGTGACACCTCCTGCCGGTCCGCGTATCCATGCGTCTTCCGTCATCCGTTTGGATATATCACGGATAACGTTAACGTGGTGCATGACACGGTCGCTGTATTGTGGTTCAAAAAAGACGGCCTGCATTAATTATACGACTGATGGCGAATCTTGTCATCTGATTCAGAAAATACGCGCTGTACCATTTATATTCTATTTACACGCCCTTTTGGTCTGCGTCCAATATGCTGAAGTGGACCGACTTATGTAATTATATGGAATTTATTCGCATTAAAAAAACCCGGATGGTTTTGGTCCACTTTCCATGGGTTTCAATCAGCAAAACCCATATGTGTGTGTAACCACACATATTGACCATCACATATCTTCACTAAAATGCCATGAAAAATATCATGTATAAAAGTGAGATAAGTTACATGAGTTCTGTAAGTTGCACATCACACACACACTGCTATACATATATACTGTAGTATATATATATATATGTGACCAGAAATGGTGAAAATGGGTAAAATCCCATTGCGGGAGATTTCAAAATTGAAATTCGGACTCCATTTTTTCACGGAATATCATTTTATACCTATTAAGGTACCTGAAAAACATTATGTGCACAGTCATACCTCATGTAACACCCTAAAAATCTTGTGTGTAACACCAAGGGGTGTACATAGTGGCTGTAACTAAATGCGTGAAAAACTCACACGTATGATTTCAAAATGAAAATTTGGGTTTCATTTTTTTCGCTGATCTAATTATTCAGCTATTGATAAATATGCCCAAAATAACACAGCACTTGTAACACCCTGTAACACCCTGAAAATCACGTGTACGTTACAGGGGTGTAACATACCTCCTAAATATCACGTGATATACAGTGACATATTAAATGCAGTTTTGCTTCAGTTCCTTCAAAAAATGTTCATACTGCTTTAATTTGACATAATTTAGTGTTACTGATATCATGTAACACCCTAAATGTCACTGTAGGTGATAAGGGTCACTGTAACCCTATACACCCTAAAATGCCGCTATATAATAGCAACACACTCTGTGTTTGGCATTTATGTCATGCTAAAATCAACACAGTTATGACAATATTTTGGGCAACCGTCCGGGGTTTTCAGCACAAACTTCCCCGTGCATACGCAGTTGGGAGACTCTCCAGGCGTGTGCCCAAGGAGTGCACTCTGCAGCTTTGCGAGGAGCTCGCCCACCGGGGTCCGCTTTTGAACGTATTGAACTCGGTGCTTGTTCTTGCCGTCCTCGTCGACCCCCACAAGGGCACTCTCGTAGGTGTTCCACTCCACCGGTTGGACACCTCTCGGGTTGGACACCTCTGTCGCGCACAAACTCAGGTTCTGCAGCGGCCCGCAGTCTTTGCATGACTGGTCCAACCAAGCCAGCTCGTGAAAGTCTGCGCGCTCGCCAGATTCCAGAGTTCTCCTTGGACACAACAGGGAGGCCGTAAACCCTGAAGTCGAACGGGTCACCTCTGCCCGTCCACATACCACATCTGGGAACCCTGGAGGTGGTTTGCGATTGGACATGACGGCACGCTGTCCCCCAGTGTGAGGACAGCACTCCCTGTCCGGGCATTCACACTTGGAGTGCAAACGCTCGTGTGCCCGCTGGTATGCGGTCACCGCCAACCTCATATCCTCGTGGTATCTACAGCAGCAGGAGATGGTGTCCCGTCTAGTGAGTCGTCGCACTTGCTTCGGTTTGTTCTGCTCGAAACACCGCAGCCCAATCTTGATGCCAGGCTCCTTCTTCTGGAACTTGCGGTACACCTCTAATTGTGTCATTTCTAACCAGTGTTTGGGGGCCTTCTCAGTCGTCCCGTCAGGATGCTTTAGCTTCAGGACGTCCCGCTTGGAAGTTGACACACGTGTTATTCCAGGACTGAGCCAGAAGTCGTGGATCTTCGCGATAAACAGCTCATTTGCCACTTGGTTAGCCAAGTTTCGATTCTTTCTAACCAGGCCTTCCAGAAACCTACTTCGAAGCCTTTGTACAGTCCCCAAGCTCGCGCCATCCAGCAAATTGCGATGCCCCACTATCCCAGTAACCACAACCGGACGTCGAATGCCCAATACATCCGCGATCCTGTTCTCCATACCCCGTGCGGCTTCTCCAAACGCCATTGCAGCACCAGACAGTTGAGTGTCCTGGTTCTGATTGGTTCTGGTTGTTGCCAAAGCTGAAAAAGAATCCCGAAAACTTGACACCATTATCTGTCCAACGCTCTCCTCTGCGCTGGCCAGTTGCGTGCGCAAGAGACGTTGATCATCCGCGTTTAGTGTGCGTATGTAGTTCGCCAACGCCCCAGCTACGATTCCCGGCGAGTTCTGGAACACCGCGCCGATCTTCTTATTCCAATACGACGGGCTTCCACGCGGGACCACTGCGGTTACCTCGGAAGCTTGTGCTCTACTAGCGTCCGCGCATGTTGCGGTACAGGTAGAATCCAGTCTCAGGCGTTTCTTAGAACGAGAAATCCTTTGGCGTTGCACATTACTGGCGCGACGTTTGATCGCAGTCGAAGTTGGCTCAGCCACCTCCGCGACCTGGTCTGCAAGCGGCGTTCCCGCACTTCCTGCCCCTGTTTCACGCCAATGCGCTGCAAACTCCGAAATTTCTCTACTCAGCTCAATCCCGCGTTCCACATTCTCCTCCGCAATAGGATAGTCCGTTGGGAAATCTTTCGCCTGTTCACCAATGCTAGACAGCCAAGGCAAAATATCCAGCAGAAAACCATCTGAAGACATGATATATCTCTTCTAATGTATGCCACTGATAAGCAGCCTTGCATTATTATCCGTTGTGCTTTACATGTTTGTGTAGGTAGTGTTTCAAAAACTAACCAATCTGAACTTATGCTTTTGCACCTGGCATGTTAAAAAACAACACAGTAGAACACCGCCCGCGCGATGTTCCCAGTCACAGGAGGGCTTTCATCGCACGGGCGGTGACAGCTTCATTGCATTTATATTAGATCTTACAATTTCGACAGTGCAGCTCACCGCCCGCGCGATGTTCCTAGTCACAGGAGGGCTTTCATCGCGCGGGCGGTGGCAGCTTCAGTGAATTTATATTAGATCTTACAATTTCGACAATGCAGCTCACCGCCCGCGCGATGTTCCTAGTCACAGGAGGGCTTTCATCGCGCGGGCGGTGACAGCTTCAGTGAATTTATATTAGATCTTACTATTTCGACAATGCAGCACATCGCCCGCGCGATGTTCCTAGTCACAGGAGGGCTTTCATCGCGCGGGCGGTGACAGCTTCAGTGAATTTATAGTGAATTTATATTAGATCTTACTATTTCGACAATGCAGCTCACCGCCCGCGCGATGTTCCTAGTCACAGGAGGGCTTTCATCGCACGGGCGGTGTGACAGTAGAATGTAACTGTTCACATTCTGCACCAGAGTTCACCAAGTGCGACTCGAATTGCAACGGTTCAATTACCTAGGTATGCCTCGATTCGTGCGTGAGTGTGAATTCTGTTTAGTAGGCAACAAGAACAACGCACAAGTGCATTGCTGGTGGGGGCCAGATTGCATTTTGTGGGATATCGCAGAGTACGCAGAGCATTGGGCGTGTCTCCCTTGTGCTCAAACAACATTTATAGATCAAGAGTTACTGGACGAGACCCCTGGTGTCAACTGGGAACTTATCGATAATTGAACATGTCGCGCCGCGGTAATAATAAGTCGTCAGGGACCCAACAACCTACGAAGAGATCCCAGCTAGCGCGTGGGAGCGCTTTGGTGGACCAGGGGGCTAAGAATTCAGAAGCCTCCAAGTCAAAAAAACAGCTAACATTTCCAACGCATATCTGCGAAGTGGCTTACTGATCACATTCTCGGCGATATAACGCACGGGAACCTCTAGAATTCTTTGGGGAAACCTATTATTCCGGAATAGAATGGCAACAAATGGGGAATAGAAATTTTTGTAGCATTTTTCGGGAATAGATTTGTGACACATGCACATGCATGCAATATCGCCTTTAAATCATTCCCCGAGCGACGACGATACTTCGCGACACTTGAACGGGAACTCTTTGGCTGTTTTGGGTTTGGGTACATTCAAACCCAAACCCAAAACGCGTCTTGAAGATCGCCATCCGCTTTGCGGATACTTTACTCCAGGTCTTGCGCTTTCGAGGGTGCAATAATATTGCTGTAAGCAATATTATTTCCCAATCAAGTCTTGTGTGCTAGAACGCACGAGCACCCCTATGCAGATTCCAATTTCCATGAATTGCGTTTGAAAGAGACATGGACCTACCATCTTAGCGTGCAGTCGCGACTGCAAACTGAGCTGATGCGGTCACGGAATGACTCAATCAAGAGCTCAAAATATCGGTATTCGTGTTAGGAATACATATATATCAGTTACAAACGTGAGAAACATTGTTTGCGCAATGAATTTCAATTAACAACATCAGGGGGTATGCGTGCGAGAAGCGCTTTACGCATACTTACGCCGGCGCTTCACAGGCGTAAAATATTGCACCTCCAGCCGAGCGACAGTGACAGCCATACTTTCCGACAGCCACACGCGTGTGATTTCATTTTTTGAGAATCCATTCTTTGGAAAATGTCACCGTGTGTCACATGCATATAAAAGTATTCCCCAGAATGCAAAATGAAAAGTATTCCCGAGCGACGACTTTTCTATTCCCAAATGATTATATTTCGCACTATTTGCCACTCTACGGCACTATCTAGACCCACCTCGCACGCCGCCCCTTTTCAGAGTGTAGATCGCCGTGACACGAACCCGGTACAACGGCGGGCACGGGCGAGCGGGTTTTTAAGTCACGAATTACGTGTGCGGGGGATCAACTATGGCACGATGCAGTCAAATCGAGCAATGATCGAATTGGCATCGTGTATGGCATGCAGGAACATAAAACTGCACACCGGAAAGGTCTCACCAAAGACGGGTAAAGAAGCAAAGGGGCGAGCCAACAGAAGCCTGCTTTGATATACATGCATAATTGTTTGCTAACTGTCCATTACCCGGCCTTAGGTACATCCCGATGTACCCAATTTCGCTTTTACGTTTGTTGCCACGAGATGCCAAATTATCATCTGGAGTCGTATGGCTCGCAGCTGTTGTTGATGACCTGTCCCTTATGGTCTTCGATCACTTGGTTGGTGTTAGTTCGATCATTACGGTGGTGATGGCGAGTGGTTTATCTTGGCAAATTTCAAAAATTCGGAAATCGTGAAATTTCAAAAGAATTAGGTACATCCCTTAGGTACATCCCTCTATTCAGTATTCACATGATTGCGCCAATTTGATATACGTTATCATACTAAATGAGTTATAATAGTTTTCTTTTTACACCCCTCGAAGCATCTATGAATGGAAGGGTATACACTCAATCGAATAATTGTGGCTTCACGAGATCGGTAATGTAGCACACAAGCGGGAAAAAAATATTTAGTCGTTTTCAAATGTTTTCTTCTTCTTAAAAAATGGGCTGGTGCAACTTCCCTCCAACAATTTGATGCATATATCGGATTGTCCGAGGGCGTGCGATCGTTTCTCGTGTTCCTGACCGAGTTGGCAATCGGGTGGTCGATATAGTGCTCGAAACGGACCAATGTCGACGTCGGAGTATGCAATATGCTTAGGTACCTCGGGATGTACCATGGAGCTCTTAGGCAGATCCCAATGTACCTATGAGCAATGGACATAATTGGAATGTCAGAAGTAAGCTGGTTTCTGCCACGTCATCATCACCACGACCACATGACAGTGACAGTGTCAACCAGACAGTCAAAGAGGCAGTGCCAAGCTAGGGGGTTGGCAGAGGGTACCGAAGAGTATTAACGTCAGGTCCTGCATGAAACCACCTCACTACGTGGTGTTGGCTGCTATCGGTGCATCATGGGCAAGGATACACGAATCGGTACTGTGGATGCTTTGATGGAAGAAGTGATATTGCTAACCACTAGAGCTATGGGGTCTAGGGCGTCCTCAATATCATAGCGGACACCGGGAGTCGAACCCCTGGTGTCACGGTTGTATAGGTTAGAAACAACCGTCTAGACCATCTAGCGCTAGATGGGAAGTAGATCCCAACTTCACCCCATACTGGGGGGAGTTGTGGATCCTCTTCTGTCACCCCTCGCCTTGAGGTGCCACGTAGGCAGTCAGCTTTCCGCCGTTCTCTGCGATAATAAAACATCCAGTATTTTATTATCTTCACCTTAGCACACTACCGGAAGCCCGAACGTAGTCCGTTTCCGCCCCTGCAGTTACATATATATATATATTCATATATATCTCTTTCTTCATCAGGTTATGGGCCTGTTCCACTTGGATTGTGTTCGTGGCATTTGGCAGGCGGCTTTGGTCCTTGGGGCTGCACCAGCGCCTCTCGCAACATTTTTTGGCGTCAAGCACCAGCTTCGCACATTCGGCACCAGCCTCTCCTCATCTTTGGCCACCGTTGACGATCGCGGCCGAGGACATTTTGCTCGTTGAACCATCCGAGCGCGGGGTAGCACCGGCACCCTACAACTTTTTGCGTACGCACAAGCTACGAGTTCGACATTATCTCCATCGCCTTTGCTTCTCTGGACAGCAGCACCGTTCCTGCAGCAAAACTGGCTTACCGCACGACTATTTTGACGTCACCGACGTCTTCCTCGTCAAATTCTACCCCAAATTGAGTCTTTCATCACTTGATTTAGTTATTTTTGCAAAAAGTTATCGTTTCGCACGAAACCCAAACTTTTTAACTTACAGATTTTACAGTTACAGCGGCATGGCTACTTTACGCCAACGTACGCGCATGGCCACTCTGCGTTCTACGCTAAATTTGCTTAGAGATCGACAATCTACCCTGGCTACAATCTGGTGGTGCTTGGTGGTGCCTATACCCCAAGCACCAACATCGGCTCCGGCGTTTTCGTCAATATCGACCGCGAGGATTTTGACTTCGTCGCCCTCGCCTCTCCTCATCCTTCGCTGCCAGCTTTACATGAACAACGTCTGTTTGTGTGTGGTGGTGTTATTGCTGCCACCCACACCCTAGCCTGTTCGTCCATTTCCAATTTCGCAGGATCCAGCTCTGCTTTCCGGTGCTCTTTTCGCATTTTGCGGCCGCGGCCATCGTGCCCTACCCACGCCGGCGCGTTCGCTCCGGTGGTGCCGCGCATCCTTCGGCAGCACACTCGCACAGGGGTAGGGTGAAATTCTTCGTTTTAGCTGGTGCTTGCCTCTTCACCATCGAGGACTCCGCCGCCAGCGAATTAGTCTGCTATGTTTTAGCAGCCTACCCCGCGGGAGTAGTTGATCCCCGCGGCACATGCATGGGCGTAAGCCCCTAGAGCACAACACAAGATTAGCGCAGGCGGATGCCGTACTAGCTGGGTTGAGAGAGACCACTTGATTTTTGTGATGTGTGCAGTTAGGGTTTCCTGTGTTTGTTGATTAGGATCTACGTGTGGCACCTCACACCTTCGGGGTGAGGTGGTGTGATGGGAATCCCAACTTCACCCCATACTGGGGGGAGTTGTGGATCCTCTTCTGTCACCCCTCGCCTTGAGGTGCCACGTAGGCAGTCAGCTTTCCGCCGTTCTCTGCGATAATAAAACACCCAGTATTTTATTATCTTCACCTTAGCACACTACCGGAAGCCCGAACGTAGTCCGTTTCCGCCCCTGCAGTTACATATATATATATATATATTCATATATATCTCTTTCTTCATCATGCTTCTAGTAAAAGTTAAGTCAAGCTAGTTGCTAGGCGCTAAAACTTAATTTTGCGATTGAAGATCGATCGGAGCCGAAATATTGAAATAGAATTGGAGATTGAAATCGAAATTGAAGTAGAAGTAGAGTTGAAGAGCTCGTTGTTGATGTTGAAGTTGTTTGAAGATTAAAGATATTTTACTCGCTTATGAACTGAAATGCTGATATGCTGGAAGATGTTGAACTGATAAACCGAAATGCTGAGCACGATTAGTGGATGTTTCGCGTTCGTGATAGATATCAACAATACTGCACAATTGCGCAGTGGAATCCAGATATCATGATATATCATGGTCCCGATCTAACCAATGAATTGCAGGATGTCGTCAATCTTGAGATCCATCAAGCACAACCCGGTTCGATTGGGGGTTTTCTTCTTTAAATGGTTTCTCATCGATGACGACTCAAAAAGGATCCGTGTCTACAGTTGGTTTGTTTTCCCTGCGTTGAAATAATGTCATCGATGACGGCCAGGTATGCCACCCACAGTTCGACTTTGTAGAAACGCGTCTGTGCTGGTACAAGATCAGTGCCGTTATTGATTTGTTTCTTGTATCTAAGATCCAGTGACGTTATTGATTTGTTTCTTGTATTATTTCACTGTTATATCTTAAGAATTTCCTAGAATATTGTCATCGATGACGAACTGCTCACAACAACCTTTAGGCCTTTGGCTCCCGCGAAGGCGGGAGCTTTGGGCTTTGGGCTTCGGGCTTGGCCGAAGGCCAAAATTCTGAAAAAGCTTATATACATGGCTTTTGGATTAGTGTTCAAGATAGGGGGGGAGGGGATGGTTTGGCCTTCGGCGCCGAAAAACGTGGGGGGCTTTCCCGGTCCGGGCCATTGTTTTTGAAATGCAACACACTATTATGACCAAATTTCAAGGAAATGTAGTTGAAGTTTGGAAATGGGCCCAAAGACCCTTTCCAGAATTTTGGTTTTTTTGCCAAACTCTCAATGAAAAAAGCTCTCCACGACCCGTCGAATGTGTCTGGTGAGTGCAGACGGAGCGCACTGCTCAAGGTCGCACCTTCCTTGTGAGGCATTACGAGGAAGGATTTCGGTCCTATAGAGTTGGTGTTGGGGGTAGGGTTGCAAAGCGCAGATCGGTTGCAAGTGCACAATACCATATGAGAGCAGATACCTCGAGCAGCTCGGGGGTCAGAGGTGTACCGGCTCCAGAGTAACGGCAGTAGTCCGCAGGCAGTGCAATTGCAGAGGGGCTCGGGTGGCCCAGAAAGGCTTAGGGGATCCCATTCTTCACCAGCGAGCTCCGGAGAATTCGGATAAGTGTCCTGATACGTGCTCTCAATTCTTTGCTCCCGGTGAGGATACCTAGTTGAACCAATCTTCTAATGTTAAGTAATGCCAAATTATTCGGTCCAAGGATAAGCCACACACATCCAAGTCATTAAAGAAAGTGTGGGGTAGCTGGGAGCTCTTCTAGCTCCGCATCGAAGGTCTTTTACAGAAATATTCATGGATTTGTACAAATACACACATGCGCTCATTACATTATTATGGATCTACAGTCAGTTACCTGTTGCTCCTACATCACCTACTTGTAAACATGTTTTCAAAACTACTAATTTCCCTCCAGGCTAAAATCTGTCACTTGTTAATCCTACAACACCTACCCTAGTTTTAAATCTCAAACTGCTCACATGCAGAAAATCACTTAAAGTTCCTCAAAAGGGCTAACCAAACTATTGAAGAGACCCACAAAGTCCCTCTCACTCAGGACATCAAAATTTTACTCTGACTCCCATATTCTCTACAGCATAACATCCCGCATGAATTGTGGGCCATATTCCTGACGCAGAACACACTTTGCTCTTTTGTTCCCAGGAGATGCTCCAATGAACCACACACATTACAGAAAGTGTCTGCCTTCTCAATGGTCAGAACCAAGTGCCAGCTTGCCGAATCGATTCGCCTCCTGAGAGCACATACAACCATTTCAGTACCAAGTGCTAAGAACATCCCTAGTCGCTCATCCCCAGCATTGTACGTCCTTTGCTCAAGTGGTACATGCTTGAGTCTTTGCAACAAAGGATCAAAAGTCTTCCATCGGAATTGACGCGTGCACACACCTGCTCGGCCCCGCTAGCCTGCGCATGTCCCGGGCAGAGAGGGAGGGCAAAGTCAGTGCGGCTCAACAGAGTGACAAACTCCCACTGCATGGGATCACTGCTCCTCAGGGCACTCTCCACACTCGTGAAATGGTCAGCAATCCGAGGGCGCTCTCAGGGACAACCGTGGCAATCAGCCTCTCTCACTGCTCTTGTGCTGAACGCAACAGTTGTCCCTTAGAGTGGTCGCGCTTCTCACGTGTCCCTTAGAGTGGTCGCGCTTCTCACGTGTCCCTTAGAGTGGCCGCGCTTCTCACGTGTCCCTTAGAGTGGCCGCGCTTCTCACGTGTCCCTTAGAGTGGCCGCGCGCTTCTCCCGTGTCCCTTAGAGTGGTCGCGCGCTTCTCACGTGTCCCTT
>LGRX02018941.1:0-12079 GCA_001247695.2 Cymbomonas tetramitiformis | reverse complement strand
ATGCAACATGGCCTATTCAGCATGCAACCTGGCCTCCCCTGCATGCAACCTGCCTTGTCCAGCATGCAACCTGGCCTGCCCAGCATGAAACCCGACTTGTCCAGCATGCAACCTGGCGTCTTAAACATGCAACCCACGTTCCCATTCATGCAACCCACGTTCCCAATCATGACTTTCAGATTTCCTGCTTTGGAATGCTTGATTTCAGAGTTTTTACATATGTGATTTCGCTCTACGTTAGAATTCCATTTTTAAAATTTTGGTAATTTTGCTATACGCTAGATTTCAGATTTCATTTTTTTGGAATGCTTGAATTTAGAGTTTTTACATCTGTCATTTCGCTCTACGTTAGATTTCAAAACTTGGCGGACCATGCAACCTGGCCTGCTTAGCATGCAACCTGACCTCTTGAACATGCAACCTGCCTTGTCCAAGCATGCAACCGCCTTGCCAGCATGCAACCAAGATGCAACTCGCTTCCCCCAAAGATGCAACCTCGCTTGTCCAAGATGAACTGCTCCGCTTCAAAGATGCAACCTGACTTGTCCAGCATGCAACCTGCCTTGTCCAGCATGCAACATTGAAGTTAATAATTCACTTAGTTGAGATGACGCCGGCCCCTTCAAGAGGTCTTACGGGCCAACTAATTCCACCTGGTTACTCGGGTTTCTCCGCCTTCACGGATCAGTCCCCTTTTACCGGAATATGCATATATATACAAGGCAGGTTGCATGCTGGGCAGCCCAGGTTGGTTTTTGGGGAAGCCAGATTGCAGGGTGCAGGTAGGGCACCAACCTGAAGACGGCGAGGCTCCTCAAAACCAATGTCCTTGAAGCAGTCGGACACGGATCTTGCAGGATCTCGCCGCAGGAGCTGAAGCAGCTCCTCCGCGTGGGCGATGGTGAATCCACCTGGGGAAGTGCAAGGCATTGGTAAGAAAGAGGGCTGCTGGGGTTGGGATGTGTAAAGGGCGCATGTTGACAGGATGCGGGCTGATACGGCAGGATAAACAAGCCGTGAATATATTATCAATATACAAATAAACACTGCGAAGTTGGACAGCAACGCGAGTGTAAGAAATAGCGGGTGATGAGTGCAGTCTCTGAGTGAAGATCTGCTTGAAGCCCAACGCTTCCTCATCTTATACCATATGTCTCCTATCATCATAGATAGTACCGCCATTGGGTTGTGAACCCGAGACATAGGTTGAACGACCAGTATGGTGATAACGAATAGTTCGTTCATACTGTGCATGCGTGTTCCGCACATGCTTAAAGCAAAGATGGTTCTTGTTTGTACTTCAAGATGTATCTTGCTTGTCATCTTCGAGTTCGACATGCAAACTCTCGATGACAGGGTCATTCAAGTCTTTCCTTGAATAATGACAGATGATGTGACATTATCATCCGACGACAGGTACAGTCATGGTCGACCGTACTGACGACTGTCATAATAATATATGACACGACCGACTGTCATAATAATATATGACACGACCGACATGACATGACATGACATGGTATGACATGTCTGACAGGTATGACACGTATGACATGTATGACACATATGTCATCGGTCATGACCCTGACAGATCTCCCCTCTTAAAAGAGTTGTGACCTCACAACGGGCATACCTTTGTATATGTCTATGATGTCTTTGTTGTTGTCGCTTCTTGCTGGTACCAGTCTTCTTACACCGATTTGAGGCGTCCCTCATGGTGTTTTTAGGTTATTGGGGGGAACTGAGTCCACTTTAGTCCCTCACCTTACAGTTCTTAGGATGTAGCCCCCTTTCTGGAAATCGTATCGTATTTCAGAGTGACGTTTCAAGGTTCAATGAATTGCGTTTCGTGATGCAGATTGACGCTGGATTACTGATTGATCCATACGTATCGTGCGTCAGAGTGACGATTCAAAGCATCCGAAGTCTACGTTACGGATTATTTGCGCTAGCCGTCGTTCTTTGCGAACGATGATCCCACGATTTAACGATTTATAATCGCACGATTCTCGGCCTGATATAGTGCACCCAACCCTTCCTCCCCTCCTTAAGCTACTTTGGAGGATCATAGGTGGCGATGGGGAGCCCGATTTTTGGGGCTTGTTTTTAATGCAAACGGAGTGGCCCTGCTTAACGGAATTGGACTTATAATCCTCAACCGGTCTGCTCAACTCCTCAATGTTTTTGTCCAGTACGCACGCTTTGACGAACATCTATCGCGATGAGTGAGAATGGATTCGCCACGTACTAATGTGAAATTTCTTTAGTTATGTTTGTCAAGCACAACTTAGGATCACAACTCCGTCTACCTCAGTCGATATCTCCGGTAGCTTCGGATGACTGGCCACAGAATCCGATGACAAACCACGGTCTTGGCAAAGGTAGCATTAGCAGTTTTTCACAGATATTGGTACCCGCATATGCGTATCTGTGTAAGGGTATGATTTATACAAGGCTCACTACACCTTAGCAAGGAAGGATCAATTCCTGCTCCTGTCATATCAATTTGATGCAGGGTAAAAATGTTAGGGATATATCCCTGCAGTTCTCGGGTTGCAGCCCATTGCACCGAAGGCGCATCGCAGTTCTTGGGATGCAGCCCTGATATATATATATATGACCGATGGACGAAAACCTCTTGGGTATATGTTCCCACGGCCTGATTATTATTTGGTCGGCAATTTTTGGCAAAAAGTCATTGGCTATCAGCTTTTGACTCAGAAGCCACAATGTTATAGAAGCTGCGACCTATTGTGATCATATGCGGCAGTTATGCCTTCACCATACGTAGACAATATGATTATGTGGAACTTATAATCCCACTTAAGTTGCATCATGATAAATTTATCCAGGTGTTAACAAGTGTTCAGGATTTGATAAGGGGTTGACGCCCCACAAGCCAAAGGTCACTGTCTCATAAGGCTCGCCTTAAGTGTGCGGCTTTGAGGATTAGCGTCCTGGCGAGGCACAGTCATGATGCTTCCTAGTCCATAATGGAGCTGGAAATGAGAATGCAAAAGATATCCGAAGACAGGAAGGCTTTTGGTTGGCCAGAGTTGCTGTCTTAGATGCTTAACCTCGATGGGGTTGCATTCGGATACAAACTGTGCAACCATGCATGTGACTTATGCATTGGTGTATGACTTTGATGAATTGTCTCTTGTCGTGAACCTGGAAGGAATGACGGGCAAATAGCTAGAGTGGCGGATTTACTCACTCGGTTTTGCTGTTATGGAATTCGATGCCTGATGGCACAACTGGCAATCCTTTGCTCAGATGCTTTCCTTAAGACATTGGCAACAACTTGTGTGCCAGCTTCTCTAGATTTGGGGAGAAACCATGGATCAACAATTCATCAATCAAAGCACATGTATCAAGGTTGATTCATCGAATCCTTCAACTCTGAATTTCGACAATCAGCATCTCAGGCTGTTGATGTCAAAGTGCTGGTCGTAAGCTTACAATATAGCTTATTCACCTTTGAAAAACCATCGTTCTCCTATGTCAGTGCCCTTCATATAAATGATAAGCCGGAGAAATATGCATCTATGATTTCCTCATAATGAACTTCATGTGTTAGTAAGTCAAATAAGACTTCACTTGATGTTTCAATCGGCATGATGTACCGTGTCATCAACTTTATGGCTGCTATACACAGATGCTGGAACTTTTGATAAGATTTTTAATCTTCCAAGCAAAATCACAATGATGTAAATCAATTTGTGGCAGCTGTATGAAAAATGAATGAATCTATACTCTTCCTCCCCCTCGTAAAAAGAGATGTATCAAACCAATCAGATGGTGATGGAGGATATTATTCAATCATTATGTTATGTGAAAAATGGTTTGATAAAGAATCAGACTAAGATTACTCATCGAATGCTTTAGAGGTAACAATGTCAATCTGAACATTGATTCTCTGCACGTCATATTGGCAATATGCCTGACGATTTTGAATGTGGCAAATGCCAGATGATGTCAAATGCAGTTGTTGGGTTGCAGCCCACATACATTTGTCAACTCAGGGTCACTATAGTGTGCCCAACTTAGACAATGTTCTGGAAAATGATTGTCATGATGAACAAAGAAATCAGTAATGGTACCGAAGTTAACTTTGGTATCGAAGCTAATGGAGAGTCAATCAAGAAGTGTCCGTAATGACAACAACTTACTACGAGTTGTATTTTCGTAGTTGATGGATGGCTGACATGTCATTTCATTATGAATAGAACATGGCATTGCCTAGTGATATGTGTATATTCTTCAGCACATGATCACTTATCTCAATGGCGCCCATTTTATTTTTGGGCAAACACTATTCAGAGACTTGTCATGGTAAAGAAGTATGAATGATGGGTGTGTCATTTCAATCCGATAGAATTGTGACTTGTTGATGACTATAAAATTTCTGTCACTTTCCAGAATGAGGATGAACTGTGCTTGGAAACCAGCTGCAGATTGCGGGTTCGAGTTCCGCCATGGCTTTTCCCAAGACTTTGTGGCCTAATGGTAGAGGCAACAAATTTCTAAACATTCCCGAATGAGCTTTCAAAGAGTCTTTATTCCTCAATGAAGCATGCTTATCTTATGTGCCAAAATGTTATGTAATTACAAATATGGTGTCAATCTATATGTGGATGGTTTATACCATTGTATGCTATTCCACAAATAAATAGTGATGTCAGAATAAAACTTTGGACAATTGCAACTTAGTACAATCCCGAGTGCATTCAAGTCCATTTGTATGCTCAGAATCTGAATCTAATGTGCTTTCTATATGCACAGGATAGAACATTTTTTCTATGCGATTCTGGATTCAGGAACTAGAGTCAATGTAAAAATCTTTTCCTATTTCAGACGATGAAACCCTTATTCCCTTAGGTGCAATACCTTATTGTAGGGAATAGTCATTTTCAATACAAGTTTCAATCGATTTTCTCAAATCTTCACTTTTATGATGATCAGATTGGTCAACTTTACAGCATAACCACTTCCCCTTTCTGAAGGAGATGATTCCCATCATAGGGCGGTATATTAGCTGTTTTCATATGACACATGAAAAACATGAATAACTCTTGGAGAATTTCGGATAAACATCCTGAATTGGCTGTGCTTGATTGCTCTATGCCCAAGAATGACCGAAGAGATTGCTTGCCATTTTTCAGCCATATAGCGTGGAGGCTGCTTAACAACGGTTGGGTCATAAGCTAAATAGCTATGTCAGCTATGTCGGAGGCTGAATAGCCATGATTGCACAGACTCTGTCTTTCATGATGAATAGACCTCTGAGAAATGGTGTCTGAAAAATCAATTGACAACAACTCAACCTTTTGGTATGATGAAGAGCTGATGATCTTTGTTGCACTACAATTGTTTAATGTGCACTAATGAAATGCCTCGTGATATATAATCTCACAGAATAGGCATTGCTCAATGGCGATATGATCAGATATATAATGATCAATGAAGACACGATGGTTGGTATGGCTCATTCAGTAGGCATAATTACCTCAAAGAGATGCCAATACACTGATACATATCAAGACATAAGGGCAATAGGCTTATTGTATAGCCTTAAAGGCAGCTAGCATTTATGCTACATTGGTTAGCTCAGTGGCTTTGACCTTTCTAGGTGTTGTACTCAGGCTGTAGCCTGCATATTGCATTGAGTACTTTTGACACCTTTAATGATACAATCAGATGATATGTATGAAATATCAAGAATGGTTGCCCTTTTTAATGATCATCGGTGGCAGAGGCTATAGTGCTTGCACCGTGTCAATATACAATTCTTGTTTGGATACATGGCAGACTGAATGTATACAATGTCTAGGTCTTCATAATCAAGCTCATATGTATGTCAGGGCTGATGACCTTAGAAATGTTTGATACATATATGTGTCAGCTTCATGGAGTTCTGCATGGTTTGACTATACATAGTCAGGCTTACCAAAACAAAAAACAATGATGCAACTTATATTTGTTTTATTATTTGTCTTATTTATTTATTTGGTTTTTAGTTGTATTTCTAGCTTATCATCTTCCCCCCTCAAGGAAGTGTATTGCTAGGCGGTTGTCAAGCGCCGTTCAAATACAACAGAGGTCCGACCTCTATGTGATGACGTGGAAGCTTTCTATGAAGCTGGATAGCAGTTCTCGGGTTGCAGCCCAAATTCACGTCATCGGCGTGGGTCATATAGTGCCCATGCATGTGCTGTATAAAATACAACACTACCCTCCAGCGAAGTGGTTTGCTATTACCATCATCGTATGCTGTGGGATATCAAATATATGATCAGAGAGCATGGATATATATATATATGTACCATGTTTGTCAATATCGGAGAGACTGTGTCTTCTTTAAAATCCTCGTGACCATGTGCATAATGGTGCTATACTGACGTCAACACCTTCTCTCTGAGTGATTTATCAATTTCAGATGTGATGTCGTGGCATAAAATATGTCCACGTCATTGGCACGAGTCATGTTGTGTCCATGCATACACGATCTTAGCGCAGGTCACAATACAGTGCCCGAGCATACGCGATTTTAGCGTAGGTCACATTGTGCCTCTATTTATTACATCTGAGAATATATGTTACTCATCTTTGTGAGTCTAGACAGCATTGTGCTGATTGCAATGCTTTCTCTGGTGACTTATATATCACAGATTATACCTAATGTGGTGATCAGTCCAGTGCAATATTTTGTCACCGGAATGTACAGGGATTGTGAATGATTGCAATCCAGCCGGAGGAATAATCCCAACAGCTTATTCTGTACTAATGAATTCATCGGAGTTATACTCATTTCGACGATTCAAAAACCCATGTCATTGTAGTGATGACAACTCATGTGAATATATAGGGTTTTTATCAGAATGCTTTTATGTGATGTCAACATATTATGAACAATTCACTTGCATCTCAGGACAAAGGAGTTACGCTTGGAAGGTCTTGCATGGTGGTCACCAACAGTTATCAGCTGTTATTCAGGTGCCAAATTCTGCCTTCAGCACTGGGACTATATCAACCAGTCTTACAGCGATGCACTTGTCCTTCCCACTCTTATGTACGGCAATAGTGCAAAAGTGTATCAAGTGGGATATATATATATACATTATATAACTATTATCTTCTGATCCAGGATATGCAATTAAGCATGGTATCAGGTTATATGTTATGTATATAGTTCAGCATTTCAAACTTACTCGAGAATGTAAATGCTGAGCAAAAGTCAACTTATAGTCATTGGGATATAGTTTCCCATCCAAGTTTACACTTTATTAGTGATGGTGGATTTAACGTTGTACAGATTTCAACGTTACTTGTGGATGCAGTGATTTTATCATAAGCAATCCATCATAATCACCAGATCGGAAAAATGGATATGTGTATAATCCTATCCACCTTCTTCCCCCCTCGAGGAAGTGTGAACACATAGGCAGTCAGTTGCCTATATACCTCATAGCTTATAGCTTATAGGTTATAGCATGCAGTCCTTACAGGAAGCATCTGTTACAGTTCTTGGGTTGTTGCCCGATATATAATCATGTCTGTGTCGAAAACAGCATGATATGTTAATGCCAAACACGAAGTTTATCGAAATTATAGTGGCATTTTAGGGCATGTCATGTTACAGTGGCCCATATACCCAACAATATGATTAGGGTGTTACATGGTATCAGTAACCCTAAAATAGGTAAAAAATAAGCAGTATAAATATTTTGCAAATGTTTTTAAGCAAAACTGCTTTTAATACCATACTGAATGTTACAGGGTGTTCAGAAGGTACGTTACAACCCCTGACACACACATTCACTTTTTAGGGTGTTACAGGGTGTTACACGTGTTATGTCATTCAGGGATTGTTATTTGATAGCTAAATATTCGTTATAGCAAAAAAATCAATCCCAAATTTTCAAAAGATTACACGTAGAACATTTTGACCGATTTTGTGTTACAGCCAATATGTACACCCCTACATATTCCACACCTATTACCTAGGGTGTTACACGAGATATGACATGTGTCATTATGATTTTCTCATACCTTAATAGGTATAAAATCATAATATCAAATAAAATAAGGTCCAATTTTCAATTTTCAAATTAATCGCCAAAGAATTTTACCGATTTTGGCTGTTTTTCAACATATATATATATATATGTTGATATATGTACATATCTCTGTGTATGTGGAATGTAAAGTACAGAATCACTGCAATAAACTTCACTTTTGCACATGACAAATTTCATGGCAAATAAGTGAATTGTGCTGTATATCAACATCTATGGCTGACCCCATTTCTGGGTTTTACTGATTTAAACCCATGGCAGTATGTACATTCTGATGATATATAGATTTATCAACTTAAGTGGGAACATCCATTTAGGAACATCCACTTTAGTGATATTTGTCAATCTATGATCTGTTCTGAGCATAGGTCTGTGCTCTAAGATTTATCAAAATGATATTTCTTATTTAGAACATATCTGGACATTGCTTGATACAATCACAGCAATTTGACACAACACATTTGTATGTGTGTGCTGTCCTCAACAACTATTATCAGATGTCATGTAGATACTGATCTGAGAGTTGCATGCATTTGAACTGATCAAATCTGAATCAATTGTCATTATGCAATGTAGTTGTTGTTGTTGCTCCAGCGATGATATGTGGAATGACGAGTGGACTGCACCCAACAGTTACCAGCTGTTGCATGGGTGCAGTATCTTGCCTTCGGGTCTGGAGATAACTCCATCCAGCCCTACAGCATGTTGGTTTATCTGTTCCCATATCTATCACAATCGCTGACACTTTCCACGCACATGTGTTTGGAAAGTGGTATCTACATTATCATATACATGGTAGATATTTAAGTTAATCAATTCACTTTGAATCAGTGAATGTCAATACATACAATGCAGTGGGTGTGCATGCATGTACAGTGCTTTGTTATTGATTAGCACTTTTTGTCAGTGTGTGTGTATGTGTGTGTGTTCTCACTTTTACACACTTTGCAGTAAGATAACTTCTGGACATTACAACATTTCCAGACAGTTCATCATGCAGGATTATCAGCATACCATGCACTGAATACATCTAGCATGATATATTAAGTTTAGGAGTGATTGTAATTCCAAAATAATCTCATTTACAAAATGAGTTGCTGGGTGTATTTCACATACAGCTCCGGTGAGTATCCTTTCAGTAATCCACAGTAGAACAATATGTTGTCCGAGGAGTATCTCGACTCCACCGGGTCACATTGAGCTAATTACTGTGTTACCAATTACTGAACAGGCACCTTATCCCCTTAGTTGCCGGAGGAATTTCGGGGTTTTGAAAATTTTGGTTTATTTGCAATAACTTTGGCATAAGGGTCCTGCCTCAACTTTTGAAAATAGTGTCGGAAAGGTTTTCTCAAGGCGAATCACATGCAAACGTTAGAAATACATGACACTTGATACCGATGACGTGATTGTCAACTGAAAAATGTTGATGGATGTGCACATCGTTAACAATGTAAGCCCTAATATTGACCCTATACCTCCAAGTATAATCTTACCAAGTGCTCAACATGCGGTTAGGGCTACTTATATTATTAGGGGTTTGTAACACTATGACACATGTGCCCTAAATGTGACTCATTATGGTTAAGCTAAAATAGAGAGCGTCTGGGGAAATATTTAGAGCATCGTCGCAACATGGTTGCTCCCAAGTGCACGGCTGCACGCGGCTCGATAAGAGCTTTTCAAAACTGTCTTCAAAAGTGAATTTGAGTTATTTGTCGCCGAGAAAATCAGTTTTTAGGGCTTGTTGAGAATTCTCAACGTGTGGCAGCTAAGGGGTTATGCTGTATGGGTTCTGATATAGTTAGCATGCACTGCAAATGAATGCTTTGGTGCACATCTATTCCAACTGTTACCGTGATCAAGTTGGATCATGTAGAACATCTGTTATTAAGATGCATGCACAACTTACAGTGTGGCAGTCATTCAGTATAGGATATACATATACTCAGATGCTGCAAGTAATATATGCTGTAAGTGAGTGTATGCTCAAATAAACATTTTGCAGAAAGTATAGTGTGCAAAATACTTCAGATAAGTATGAAATGCTGTACTCTAATCATCAGCATTAGAAATATCGATGCAGCCATCAGAACATAGTGTAAATTGCTGCAGTATAGAGATCATGCATTCACAGCATTATGTTGATGATGCGTCTACAGCAGTATAACGATCATGTATCCACAGCAATATATTGATGATGCGTCCACAGCATCCCTGCAAGTATACAATCATTCTGCAGAGGATACTGACGCGCGTACACATTTTATATGTCTCGCTGCATAAAGACACGTTAGGAATCATGCGCCTTAAAAATGTGCGTCCATTGCATCAGATGAAATCATGACATCGCGCTGACGTGCACATCGCGCACACGAGCATCACATCAGTGCACATCGCGCTGACAAGCTAAAATCATCATACGAGCATTTGCGAAAATCGATTGCTGATGTACGTCGCATACTGATGATCGCTGATGTACGTCGCATGAACGAATGCGAGCGCGCTGTTAAACGAAATTCTGTGCGTCCAGTCGCAGTTGATGTAAATCATATGTGCTGACGATCATCTTTCGTTCGCGCATCTTCATCTCGCATACTGTGACATTCCTGCGAATTTTGACATCATTTGCATGCGTTCCGTATACTGTGCGCACACCTTGTCGCTTATAAAAATCAAGACGACTTCTTTGCGGATGTTGTAACTGCGATTATGTTCGCGATGAAAAATCTCCTCGCACAATCTGTGTGCTGTCAATATTCGAGCGTGCAGCTATTATTGTTCGCTGTGCAGATATTCAATATCACTGCGAGCGCTGTCGCTTATGCGCCCACCTGCAAACCTGCGAACAATATGAAATATACTATGTCTGTCGCTGCACTCACTTGAGTTCTCTTTTCGTGCCTTGACGAGTTTTAGGAGAATACCATATGATACGGCAGGATAAACAAGCCGTGAATATATTATCAATATACAAATAAACACTGCGAAGTTGGACAGCAACGCGAGTGTAAGAAATAGCGGGTGATGAGTGCAGTCTCTGAATGAAGATCTGCTTGAAGCCCAACGCTTCCTCATCTTATACCATATGTCTCCTATCATCATAGATAGTACCGCCATTGGGTTGTGAACCCGAGACATAGGTTGAACGACCAGTATGGTGATAACGAATAGTTCGTTCATACTGTGCATGCGTGTTCCGCACATGCTTAAAGCAAAGATGGTTCTTGTTTGTACTTCAAGATGTATCTTGCTTGTCATCTTCGAGTTCGACATACAAACTCTCGATGACAGGGTCATTCAAGTCTTTCCTTGAATAATGACAGATGATGTGACATTATCATCTGACGACAGGTACAGTCATGGTCGACCGTACTGACGACTGTCATAATAATATATGACACGACCGACTGTCATAATAATATATGACACGACCGACATGACATGACATGACATGGCATGACATGTCTGACAGGTATGACACATATGACATGTATGACACATATGTCATCGGTCATGACCCTGACACGGGCAGCTGGCATGCTGCCAGAGCAGCATGCTGGCATGCTGCACGTTGTGAACATGACATGTGCTGAAACATGAATACGCAGGGGGGGGAGGATGTAGCGACACGAGCACAAGGGCGGCGCCCCTTGTCTGCGTGTGGCGAGGCGTCCCATCGCTGGGCGCCATCTCGCCCGGAGCGTCGGCCACACAGGCCTCAGCAGCGACCCTCACGTGGGTGCTGCGCTCCGCGCTCGTCGCCGGGCACGCGTGTGCGGCGTGACGCTCCCAGGCCCGCTCATCTCCTCTCCGAAGAGCCTCGATGGCGCCCGGTCGCCGTGCACACGCTGCGCGCCACCCCTAGCTAGTCTTCCTGACTAATAATTCCACTTTGCAAGTCAGCATGTAATTCTCGCAGTTCCTGGCGACTGCTCGGATCCATGCTGAATTTAAGAGAATGCGCTGGCTGACTGGGCTTTCCAATCCCTAAGAAGAAA
>LGRX02018937.1:15234-25719 GCA_001247695.2 Cymbomonas tetramitiformis | reverse complement strand
GGCCCGAATCACTGATATTATGGTGATTTTGGCCCGGAGGGCCAAAGTAGAATTTCAGGGATTTTGGCCCGCAGGGCCAAGGAATTGAGGGATTTGGCCCGCAGGCCAGAAGATGGGAACTAACGAGAGACCGAACAGAGGACCCCAGGAACGGTAGGCTATTTAATTTAGAATATTTTTTCATAAGTTTAGAATACCCCATTTTCATCGTTAATTTAGAATAAGTTTTCTTTATGTCATCCGGCTATGACCGGTGCATGCATCCATGACGCTGTACTGTACCTGTTGAGCTATCCCCATGCCATGCGAAATATTACACTGAAGAGTTGTCTTGCCGTGATGTCCATATGTCCGAATGGAACCAAAAACCGTTCGATTTTAATCGAACGGTTTTTGGTTCCATTCGGAAAGATTCACGGCCGTGAATCTAAAAGTCACGGCCGTGAATAACGACTCTTTACGCATAATGACTTTTATTATTTGCCATCTTTGCCACAATAGACACTCACGGCGTGTTCTGCTTGAAAAGTAAGTAACTTGAAGCCTTGAGCTTCAAGTTACTGAAAGATATGTATCTTGGCAGTATGTGTGCCAAGTTTCGTGCTCTAGGACGCACGGGAAGCCCTCGGCTGTTTGGCATCTTTGGGTTTGGGTGTCACCTTCGAACCCAAACCCAAAACATCTGCCTTAGAAATAGATTGCGCGTTTCGCGCACAAGTAACTTGAAGCCTTGAGCTTCAAGTTACTGAAAGATATGTATCTTGGCAGTATTCGTGCCAAGTTTCGTGCTCTAGGACGCACGGGAAGCCCTCGGCTGTTTGGCATCTTTGGGTTTGGGTGTCACGTTCGAACCCAAACCCAAAACATCTGCCTTAGAAATAAATTGCGCGTTTCGCGCACAAGTAACTTGAAGTCTTGAGCTTCCGGTAACTTAAATATATGTACCATGGTAGTATTCGTGCCAAGTTTCGTGCTCTAGGACGCACGGGAAGCCCTCGGCTGTTTGGCATCTTTGGGTTTGGGTGTCACGTTCGAACCCAACCCCAAAACATCTGCCTTAGAAACAAATTGCGCGTTTCGCGCACAAGTAACTTGAAGCCTTAAGCTTCTGGTAACTTAAATATATGTACCATGGTAGTATTCGTGCCAAGTTTCGTGCGTTAGGACGCACGGGAAGCCCTCGGCTGTTTGGCATCTTTGGGTTTGGGTGTCACGTTCGAACCCAAACCCAAAACATCTGCCTTAGAAATAGATTGCGCGTTTCGCGCACAAGTAACTTGAAGCCTTGAGCTTCTGGTAACTTAAATATATGCACCATGGTAGTATTCGTGCCAAGTTTCGTGCGTTAGGACGCACGGGAAGCCCTCGGCTGTTTGGCATCTTTGGGTTTGGGTGTCACGTTCGAACCCAAACCCAAAACATCTGCCTTAGAAATAGATTGCGCGTTTCGCGCACAAGTAACTTGAAGCCTTGAGCTTCTGTAACTTAAATATATGTACCATGGTAGTATTCGTGCCAAGTTTCGTGCGTTAGGACGCACGGGAAGCCCTCGGCTGTTTGGCATCTTTGGGTTTGGGTGTCACCTTCGAACCCAAACCCAAAGGCAAAGGCATAGTAGGACAGTTTCGTAGATTCTGTCCCGATGCCTTTGCAACCTCGCTTGCTAACTCATATTACAATGAATATTCAACATTCAAGCGTTGGATACCCCACGCCAACGGGAAGCGCTCGGCTGATTTGTTATTTGGGTATGCGCACCCAAATGACAAAACGCATCTTTGAAACTCGTTAGTTTCAAAGATGCGTGGCCGATGCCTTCGTGCTTATGTGTGTTAATCCATATGAAATATTCCATGGAATAAATGTGAATATCCCGCACAAACGGGAAGCGCTCGGCCGTTTTGTAAAATTAGGGTGCACCCAAAATACAAAACGCATCTTTGAAACTCGTTAGTTTCAAAGATGCTTGCCGGTCGCGTGCAGCGGTAAAAGGCAAGTCAAAGGGTTTAGGATCTAGAAGAAGTACAGGGGCCTTTTTTTCAAGCAGGACACGCCGTGAGTGTCTATTACAACGGCGCCCACCATTATCACAAGCGAGACAAACCTTCTTAAAGCTTTTTGGAGGCTTCCTCATGATGGCACGCGTGTGCACATTATTTGAAAAGGACCACCGGTCATAGCCGGATGACATCAAGAAAACTTATTCTAAATTAACGATGAAAACGGGTTATTCTAAGATTAAGAAAACTTATTCTATATTAATTATTTTTCCCCCAGGAACCTCGCCCCGAGCGACACACCGGCCCAACTGACATACCCCTCCCCTCAAAGGGCACACGAAGCGACCTCGTAGCTATACACAGACGGGAGCAAAAGAGAGATTGAGACAGAAGAAGGAGGCAAAGAATGGGCCTCAGGAGCTGCGGTATGGGACCCCAGGTCCGGAGAAGGAGAGGCCCACATGATTCGGTGGGAAGGAGAGGACCAAGAGGTGAACAGAGCTGAGCTCCTTGCCATACAGAAAGCAGTGACGCTCCCGCCACCACCAAGTGGCAAAGCACTCACCATTTGCACGGACAGTGCCAATTCCATTAGACAACTGGAGAGCATGAGAACAAAACCCCATAGCATGGAACACCACCGGCAGAGGGACCTCCTGTATGCCATACTGGTCAACATTGAGGCATTGGTAGCAGCGGGGCACACCGTCTCCCTACTGAAAGTCAAGGCACACACAGGAATTGCGGGGAACGAAAAAGCCGACGAGGCAGCCAAGCAAGCCTGCACTACAGGGACCCTCACGGAAGCGTGGGACAACGAAGAAACAATACAAGTCAAACCCATGGTACCAGATGGGGACTCGGACAGCAGAGAGCTAAAAGGGAAGCTCGCGGTACAAAAATATGTAACTACATTACTCCGTGAATTGCAAGCCCGGGGAAACAGCAGGCTCTCAGCGAAAATGACCGAGCTTCAGGGAGAACCCACAACCTGGACCCACCAACCGAAAACAGAGCACATTTTCAGGTGGGAAGCGCACCATGACCAAGCACAACAAACTGAAGAGGAGCAAGCAACAATACGGGACCCAATGCCCAACCAGCAGCAGCAAGCCAACCAGGCCAGAGATGAAGAAGACAGGCAAATAAAAGCCATGATGGAACAAAGGGAGGATGAAGAGATGCTCCTTATGCGAGACATGCAGGAGCAACAAGAATGCTGGGAAACAGAGGGCAGAACGGACCCCACTCGAGGAGGCGACCCCAGAGCAGAGACACCACCCCAACCCTATGAGGGGGAAGAAATATTTGAGGAACTCAACGAACTCGCGGAGAGACTTGAAGTGACCCAAGAGGAACACAATGAAGAGGAAATTTTTGAGATGCTCAATGAACTCATTGAACAGCAGGAAGCTCCTCAAAAGAAGCCGGCAAATGAAAGACACGCTCACCGTGACCGGGTCACAGAGGAGTCCAGAGTCCATGCGATGATGAAGGACCCGATGCCCAGAACAAGATGGAAACAACGAAAGCACGACATAACACACAACAGAACGAAAAATAGGAACGCCCCCCCGGTTCAAGAGGGCAAGGCCACCGACAACTGGCTGAACGAAACAATGGGGCACCTCTAGGGAGACAAGCCACTACACAAAATAGCGAACGGCTTCTGGAAACGAGCCACCTTTGCGGCACGGAAAACAATACTCAAATGCAGGCTGAGAATACTGCCAGCACAAGACTATGAGACAGCGAAAAACTCAGCCGGAGGAAACGGAAAGTGCACCCTGGAAGGATGTCGACACAAAGGGGTGGATTACGCAAAGGGCTTCCTCATGAGAGTGGGGCACGCCCTAGGCGGATGCGACAACCCACAAATGCGGGGAATGTTCTCGGATAGGGCGGACGCCCACGCAGACGAACTTAAACAGATAAACACATACTTGACCACCATAGGAAAGGAGGATGCAAAGTCCTCGCCTACACCGGAAAAAAGAGGGACCCAGGGGTTAAGCCAAGAGTACTTCCGAACTACATACTCACCAGAGGGCAATGCAGACACGACGGAAAGGACAACCTAGGCAGGAAAGATGGGCCCGACACAGTACCGAGCTTTGTAGACATAGTCATGATAGAGGGCCTGGAGGACCTAGAAGAAGGGTGGGAATGCACACAACAGGAAGCACCAGCAAGAGTCAAAAACCTACACCTCATTGAGGTGGCCCACACCGACGACGAAAAATGGGGACCCAAGCTCTTGGAAAAATACATGAAATATGGACCACTGCTACAATTGCTACGAAGACACGGATTCCGTGCCAAACTCCATGTCTTTGCAGTGGGCAGAACAGGCACGGTGTACAAGCACAACCGAGACATACTCGAGCAACTTGGGCTCGACAGAAAAGAAGCCATACAGGCACTACAAAGAATACACGACCTGACGGTGAACTACGCACACAGCACCTACCAGCTATACAGAAGGCTCAGACAAGAGAAGCAAGAGGATGAAAAAGATGAGAACCACCCAGTGTAAATTGTCCCGTTAAGGCCGCCACTTGTGGCGGTCCGGCCCAGAGTAGGGCCGGGGAAATCAATTTACTCATACGCCCGACGGGCGTGGTTTTTTCTTTTTCTTTTTTTCTTTTCTGGTGATGTCAGGAAAAATGAAGTGGGGATGCTTCCAAAAAGCCTTCAGATCCGTCTGTACAAAACGGCTTGCAGTCTGGTGTGATTTGGTTTTGCAATATTTCAGCAAACATTTTTTGAATACTGAGAGGAGTGCCAAGTGCAAGGTGATGGCTGGCTGCTTTGATTTGCGCCATCTATTTCAATTGCCTAGCAAGTTGCCAAATGAACAGAGTTGCTTACGATAATTGTTTGATTGGTCACGAGTGGATGGAGGAGTAGCTTTGCCTTCTTTTGACACAGTGTGAGATCAACATCAAGTCTTGAAACAACGCCTGGTCACAACATTCCAGGAGGACGCAGAATGTACGGAAAGGTGGTTGTATTCTAGTGGCGTAACAGTGATGGCGGATATGTTGACTAAGCCCAATTGTATGAGGGTGTAGATGATCGGATGTTTCTTTTTCCAACATTATGCTTTGAAAACGCAGAATGAGGCCGTGGTGGAGAGCGAGGGTTCTTGTATTGATAAGCATGCAACTGGTGGTCGGCATTTGAGCCAGGAAGCCCTAGTAATGGAGAGTGTGGTGCATTGGAATGCCCCTGCTCCGCACAAGGCTGATGATTTTATTCGGGACGCCTTAAATCATCACTTTGGTGGTTCTGCTTGGCACTTCACTACCACCGACAGCAGAGCCAAGTTGCATACTGTTTCTGAGGTCATCGACCGCCTGTTGAAGGATGATAGCAAATTATCTTTTATGGAGTAGGAACGATAGTCTAAACAACCTGGCAATCCCTCAGTACACATCGCTTTCTCGCTTCTCCCATATATGGAACATGGTATATCATTATTTTGGTGCATTGCGGTATTCATTTTCTTCATATCTTGATATCTAGTTCATGAAGCTTCGTTGTGTATGTAGGAAGTCAACTATATTTGAAATGTGAGTTGAAACAAAGTCATGTGTATGGCATTAAGGAATATTCTGAGTGGACTATTAAGACCTAATTTCTCTTTAAGGAATCTATAAAAATTCGAAAAGGAATATTCCCTATTTTCAAAATTTTCGTATGCGGCGGCCATTTTGGGATTTTCAGGGAAATGCCATGCCGGCTCGCGCCGGCATTTGCATAATTTGCAACTAGGGCGTAATTTGGGTTGATTATTTAGACTCTATTGTTAAAATTTATAATAACACAAAAAATGTTGGGAATATCAATAGGTCTGCGCCTGATAATATGTCATATACAAAAATAATTAGAAATATTTTATTAAAAAGAAATAAATTGACCGAACTTCTTGAAAAAGTAGGTATAAAATCTGGAGATAAAGTAAGAATTAAATTTAAGACTAAAACATTCGATAAAGAGTCTCAAAAATGGTCTACAAAAATATTTAAAGTAAAATCAATTTGACCGACATGGTGGCCGACACGTCTCCTTAGTGCCGAGCCGCCTCCTGCTTCCATATTTAGTGGAATGCTTCCTGCTTTGCAGACAATTATGTTTGAGGGGAACAGACTCCAGTAGATCGTTCCGAAGGCATTGCCTTATTCATCGACGTAAATGTATTATAATAATATAATATCAATAAAAGGATTAAGTTATGTTATTGAGGATGGTAATGAGACTTTAGCTAGACGATATAAGCCAAGGAATTATTAGAAGTTAAAGGAAATGTCACTAACAAAAAAACTAATGAACCCACCGTAAAAGAATTAGTATTTAAACAAAATAAAAAAGAAAGAATTTTGAAAAAAGAAGGAGTTTCTTCATCAAATAGAATTACTAAAAGAACACGAAGTCAAAATAAAAATAATAAAGATAAGGAAACAGAAATTGATTTGCGATATTTTTTTTAAAAATTAGATTATATATATAATTATGGTAAGAGCAAATCAAACACAAGCTCAACGAAGACTTAATAATAGAATTTATTGTGGGTACAAGGACCCTGCACCCTCAGGTCGTCCGCTTGGAAATCAAATTCAATGCAAAGCTAGTGGTCAATTAAGACGTTTTGGAAGGATTTTAAGAGCACCTCATCCAGCCGATAGGCAACAAAATAGACGAAGACGATAATTTTATATAATATATATAATATATATAATATGCGAAAGATTTTGACTGATGATATTGTTAGACAATATTGTTTAAATGAATCAGGGTTTAAAAATGCTGCATCAAATAAAACAATTTTTAAAGGGTATTCTAATTTAGCATCAAAAAATTATTCAATGACTGCACCTTCTCAGAATTCTGTGGACTTTTATAATTCAATTTCACAAACTTCATTTATAAATCCATCTGATTTGATTCAAAATTTAAAACGAAATGATGTTGATGTTTTTGTTCCGGAAAATTATACGAGAGCGGACAATTTACAAAGGTTCGCAAATTTAAGTAAATTTAATGAAGAAACTCCAATAAGAACTCCTATATCACCTGAATCTGAATTTGAAGAAGACGTATACTTTTTAGAAAGTTTGCAAACCGAAACTCCCATTCAAGCCGAAACCGAAACTCCAAGAAATCAAAGTGAGTCTGGACCATCAGAAAGAATGACATTAACCCCTTTGAGGCGGCAAGCTTTATTCAGATCAGCTCAAAGGAATAGATCACCTTTTCCTAGGCCAGCTGCTTTTAACAACGATGATGATGATATTAGTGGTGTTGAATATATGGGTGTAGATGTGAGTCCTCTTGCAACAAGAGCACAACGCGCAAGTAGAGGTAATCAATTATAAAAATGGTATAGTATATTAATATATAAATGACGCGAGCTGAATGGAATGAAACATTAAAAAAAATGTGCCAAAGAATATCATTCTAAAAAAGGTACACAGCCTAGAAAAAGATATTCAAAGAAATCAAGGAAAAATAAATCTATGAAACAAAGTCCACAGCCTCAAGTAATTTCAAAACCTATTGTAAATCGTCCAACAAATCAAAGAGGTGCTCGCTTTCCTTTTGGTCTTGTAATATAAATTTGTGTATTCATAAAAAAGACTCTTTTATTTTCAAAAGACTTTTTTATAATAAGCGAGTAAATGTTTGTATATACTTTGATAATATATTTTTACTTATTGTAAATTTATTGCACATTTCTTAAAAGACTCTTTTATTTTCAAAAGACTTTTTTATAATGAGTGAATGATGGTATATATATATTCATATATTATATTTTTACTTATTGTAAATTTATTGTACATTTCTTAAAAGACTCTTTTATTTTCAAAAGACTTTTTTATAATGAGTGAATGTTGGTATATATTTGTATAACATATTTTTACTTATTGTAAATTTATTGTATAACATATTTTTACTTATTGTAAATTTATTGTATAACATATTTTTACTTATTGTAAATTTATTGTACATTTCTTAAAAGACTCTTTTTATTTTCAAAAGACATTTTTATAATGAGTGAATGTTTGTATGTTGTAAATATTTTTATAACAAAAATTTTCCACTTAAAGAGTAAGACTTCATAAGGTAGAACAATGACTACTATTACTACTAATGATTATTTACTTATGTTATTACCATTAGTTCAACATAAAGAACAAATGAAAGAAGCATTACAAGAACTTTTGATAAAAGAAAATAAAAGTAAAGAAGTAGTAAAAGCAAAAACTACTACTTGGAATGATCTTCCATTTGATGTCCAAGAACATATATATAAATTAAAATATAAACTTGAAATGAAAGATGTATTTGAAGAATTCCTAATTAAACAAAAAGAATATTATTCACGAGATTATATGAATGTCATTATATTTAAAGAAAATAACGACGACAACGAGTGGCTAAAAGCTTGTGAAAAATTAACGTACTTCCAACTTAATCTATTATTTAGAAAACTTGAATCTAATGAAACGTACGAGTCCAATTATCCTTGTATAAAAAATGGTAAAACCACTACAATTAGGGTTGGGTCTTCATTTTATTATCATTTTATTGAAAATAGGAATAATTATGGTAGAAATAGGTTTAAACTTGTACATCTATATAATGTAAAATTTAACACAAGAGACGATTTACAAAGTTCTTGTGAAGAAAACAACTTAGAAACAAAAGGTAGTAAAAGAGTGCTTTATAATAGACTTATCAAACTTTCATAAAATAACTTAAGAACAATTTATAATATATATATGTAATAATATACATCATTTATATAATTTATTCAAGAACTTATTTAAATTTATTTTAGAACTTATTCAAATCTTATTTTGTTACACATTTATTTACGTAATTTATTTATCATTTATTACGTAATTATTTATTGTATATTTATTGTATATTTCCTTGTCATTTTACTTGTCATTTACTTATCATTTTCTTGTATGACTTATGACATATATGACATAGGGTTATGACATATGTCATAGGGTTTTCATAGTGAAAAAGTACCGTACCCTATAGTCGGTGCCTTACTACTGCTATGCCCTAGGTGCTCAAGCACGAGGATGCAAGCTGCTAACGCTGAGGTGCAGACCCAGGAAACTAAGGCCGCCTGCGTCTTGGAGGACAAACTGGGGATGAAGGAGCAGCAACTGAACGAGAAGCTGCCCCCAAACATGCGCCTGCTGCCAGCAGACGTGGGTCCCCGTCGCGTAGTGAAGGGAGATAAGTCTCAGCCATGGCAGGCCATCTCATCAAGGGAGATGATGCTGGAAGAGAAGGACTTGTTCCTTTACATGCCAGACCAGGTGGACTGGGGCAGACAGGACAAGCTTTCAGAGGCCGTGAAGATCTTCATGCCTGGACATTGGAATGAAGGACATCGCACCGTGCTGAGCAAGAAGTATCGAGAACAGAAAGTGATGGCAAGGCAACTGAGGGACGCACCTCTGGTGCCTGCCTCAGTGGCTGAAGAAGAAATTGAAAAGCGAGGAGAATTGAGACATATGACCAGGGCCCAGGTGCGCGAGGCTAGCGCGCTACAGTGGGGGCTTGAGCTGGTCATCACGGTGCCTTCCGAGGTGAGACGCTTGGCGACAGAGGTGGACTGGAAGTCCGTCGATGGCGTGTGGGACCCATGGCCAGGCACTGGGGGCATCAGTGAGGTGATGGTGGAGCAATGGCCACAGTTGAGATTTATGAACAATGACTGGAATCCCCAGCTGGGTTGGTCAGAGGCGCGTGATGCACTTCAGCCAGGTAACTATCGCATATGGAAGGAGAAATATGGCGTCTGTGACGCTGTGGTGACCTCTCCTTGGTTTGCTGCATTGGATATCGCGTTTCCACTGGCAGTTATGGCCAGCCGCGTGGTGGCATGTGTGCACGTTCCTTCTTATTATCTGACGGACATGACCGAAAGCAGAGCCGCGTACTTCAGACGTTTGAGTCAGTCTGGACGCCTGCATGTGATTGGGCATCTGGAGCATGGACCTATTGGCCGCAGGTGTATGTGGGTCTTGGTGTTCAAGAACCCTTTGGTCAGAGCTAAGATGTTACAAGGTGGAGAAGGTGAAGGCATTGGCATGTTTACCTTCAGTCTGGGCAAGTTCATGGCAGATGGAGATGATCGACCATATTTGAGACCATTCGATGTGCATTATGGTGTTAACAAACTGCGCTATGGTTAACCCACCGTAAAACGTTCTTACGGTGGGTTACCCCACCTTGAGCCCAATAGACAACATGTCACCTACATCGAGAACTACGACCTTATCCCTCACGCACTCAGCCGCGCACCGCAGACCGATGTCGCCTGCCAGGGCGCACGTCCGTATCTCAGCAACCACGTAGCTGTACATCGAGAGGTGCGTCGTCATCACTCACGCACTCAGCCGCGCGCCGCAGACCAACGTCGTCTGCAAGCTCGCACATCTGAACCGCAACGGCC
>LGRX02018936.1:0-11641 GCA_001247695.2 Cymbomonas tetramitiformis | reverse complement strand
AAATATCCTTGGCTTATTTTGTAAACCTTCTGGTAGAATGCCGAGCACACCTGTAAATATACAAGCAAGGTGAATTCTATAAAAAAGAAGAAAACCTTGCTCATTAGCTTAATGAGCAGTTTTGGCAAAATTTCAGGAATATGCACAAACATTTATACTTCAAGAGAATTTTATAAAAAAGAAGAAAACCTGCTCATTAGCTTAATGAGCAGTTTTGGCAAAATTTCAGGAATATGCACAAACATTTATACTACAAGGGAATTCTATAAAAAAGAAGAAAACCTGCTCATTAGCTTAATGAGCAGTTTTGGCAAAATTTCAGGAATATGCACAAACATTTATACACCAAGGGAATTTTATAAAAAAGAAGAAAACCTGCTCATTACCTTAATGAGCAGTTTTGGCAAAATTTCAGGAATATGCACAAACATTTATACACCAAGGGAATTTTATAAAAAAGAAGAAAACCTGCTCATTAGCTTAATGAGCAGTTTTGGCAAAATTTCAGGAATAAGCACAAACATTTATACTTCAAGAGAATTCTATAAAAAAGAAGAAAACCTGCTCATTAGCTTAATGAGCAGTTTTGGCAAAATTTCAGGAATATGCACAAACATTTATACTTCAAGAGAATTTTATAAAAAAGTAGAAAACCTGCTCATTAGCTTAATGAGCAGTTTTGGCAAAATTTCAGGAATATGAACAAAAAGTTATTCTTCAAGGGAATTCTATAAAAAGGAAGGTAAACCGCTCATTAAGCTAATGAGCAGTTTTGGCATACTTACCGGTCTGTCACATATGAAGAACATAAATATGAACCTTGAGTCACAAGTTCTGGTTCCGCTCTTCATAAGATCTCTTATCATCCATTCTTTACGATCTTTTTGAGACAAGTCCCAAAACATTTTGCGTTGAGCTGCTAAGGCTGATGTGTGAAACATCAATGAGCAAAACGATTTGCATTTGCATCGATAAGTTGCAATACTTTCTATGTCGGACTGTGAAAGGTTTCGTTCTTTGATTGTTATTTGACTCTTTTCTTTGGGTTTTCTTTTTGCTGATGTATAAACTGCTCGTTCTTTACCGACCTTAGTTGTTTTCCCATTGAGCACACTTTCACTCTTTTCGTCACCCACGGAGTACGAAAACACACTATTCGATGAAAATGATATTATAAGATATCCACACCGGAGGTTGGCGCCCCCCCTCGCGGCATCGCACATAGCGGGTGACATGATAAATAATGCAGTATGTCCAACACTATATGAATCATGCATAGTGGTGCGTTACAACAATACATATGTATATATACATTTGTTACTTTTGGTCTTAATTGGTATTCTAGGCCCGGCTATGATTCACATTATCCCTTTTTCGCTCAGTCTCTTGGCGGTCACGAGGATACCACTTTCACCCCCACAGTGGGGGGGCGGGGGGGGGGTAGTGGGCCCTGCTCTGTCACCCCTCGCCCCGAGATGCCACATCCGCCGTCAACATTTTGCAGTTCTCCGATAATAAAACACTCACAATATTTTATTATTGTATCTTAGTCTGCGTCTTCTGTTGTTTCTGCTTTCAAATTGTAAAATATCCATTATATTTTACTGATCTCATCAGGCTTTGATGGTGGAATATGGACTAGGACAGTGACACCCGTTGTCGGGTCATCAGCTGTTACGGGACACCTGACTAACCACTGTACTCAGTACTCACTAGTCATGTGTACTCCCCCACACGTGATGCTAACACATCAGATGTGATAGTAAGCTTATTCGGGTGACCAAGGAACTTATTAACCTAGTCACCCACCGATAACAAAATCAGGTGTTTACTTAAATCAAGACGTAGCAAGCTGATGTGGCCTGCTATGCCCCAATAAGTAATCACCTAACTCTAATATCGGGTGCTGACTTGGCTGATTATCAACCTAGTGAGATAGGGTCTCAACACTATATTTGTTAATTAGGCTGATAAGTTGCCCAATCAACCGAATAAGCTTATCAGCACATCTTATTTGTCCGCACCACAACCCGAAGATTGAGCCAAAAAGCGATAATGTGAATTACCGGATCCTTACTTTTTTAGAGCTACCATCAGTTGACACATCGGATGCTATAAATTAGTTATCGGTAGAGGTGGCAAGTGATGACAGAATATTCTAGGGTGATAACAGAATAAAATGCTAAGGTGGCGGGCAATAATACAACCACACTGAGAAGGAATCGTGGTAGAATGTGGTAAACTGGTGTTAAAATGTGGTAAACTGGTGGTAAACGGCGGTAAGCCCCTATGTGGGGTGGTAATCAGGTGGTAAACGTTAAAATATTTTAAAAAAAATATATAACTGACGGTAAATCATTGGTAATTTGCGGTAACATAAGTTGAAGCATGGTAAAAGCCTGGTAATTTCAGAACGGAGCGTGGTAAACGAGGATCTGGAATGGTAAATGGTCGTGGCCTAATGGTAAATGGATATAAAACTTCGCAATGTAGTATAAATATAGAGACGGAGCTGGTAAATCGTGGTAAACGAGGATCGGGAATGGTCTCAGATCGAGATGTGCAATTCTCTGGTCTGTGTCACCAACGCAAGGTAGAATTTGAAAGGAGTGGAGCGCCGTGCCCGTCCAGTCCCCGGGGGCGAGCTTGCTATTCATTCTGCCGCAAACTACTTTTTACGGACTCAACAGGCAAGGAGCCTACCGTCTCGAAGGCCAAAGAGTCGGCAAATTCGAGCACGCAGCGAGCAGAGGGTGCAGCTCACGTTCCTCTCAGCTCGATACTTAGTCTTCCCGTGTCCCTCGTGGCATTTTTTTGGGACCTAGGGGGATATATTAGTTTCCGAATCCCTGTAAACACGTCTGATACCTAAGTCTTCGAACAGTGGTCATAATGGGAGCTGATCTTGAAGTCAACGGTTCTGAGGAGGTAGCGCCTTCATTCCTCTTTTACCCACTTGGACGTTCATCGCCTCGAAATAAATTTACGGTAGTAGACTTTTTGGTTTCTTCGGCCATGCAATGCGGCTGTGTAAGGAACTGTTTGTAGTTAGTTTTTGCGAGTTCGATTTGCACGAGAGGAACCCTAGGATCTTCCTGATGTTTAAGCGTGCTATGCAATCGGACACGTCAACTGTCATCCTCCTGGAAAATCGATATATGCGGGGGTCTTATTTCTTTGTAGGCGGGAAACGGAGTCGTTACGGATGTTGTAAACGGCGCTCCGACTTCAGAAAAGGGAGCGAGCAGAAGCAAGAAGCGACGCGAGAGAAAAAGAAGGCCGCTAAGGTGTGGTGCACGCATACCGTAGGGGGGGGGCAGTAGATATACTTGTGCTTACGTCCTACTTATCATGTAACGCACATTTTCTTCACAGCATGATCTCTGACTGTATGGAATATTGCTAGCCTTGCGGACGCGCGGCAAGTTGAAGCTGCAATCTTCACTTAGGTTCACTTTTATGTTATGCATTACTTATTTAAGTAGCCCTGACACACAGGTCTATCAAAATCTTAAGCTTTCAGGACGATCGCCGTGTTCATAAAGGTGGAAAGGGATGGCTATATCTTGGGTGCGGTTTTTCTCTACGTCTGCTTTGTGCCATTTTCTTAATTTCTTCAATGCGCCGGGAAAGATAGCCGTTGAGGACAGAGCAACACTGTTGCCACTAGTTTTGTGCGCTAGTTTGTGGATACCTTTAATTGTCTCCCGTGTGTGCATGCTGAAAGCTTTTTTCAGAGATGTTTTTTTGCTCGATCTGCGCTGCTATCAACCGTGTTTTCCACACGCAGGACATCACTATTTGAAGTCTGTGCGCTAAGACAGACCTCTGACCATGCCAGTCTACTCCTAGCTCACCGACTAAATGTAAGCGTCTTCTTCTGTATCGCACAGGGAGATGTTGAGCTTGGAGCTCAGGAGGCTCTATTTCTTGTGAACTATACTCGGCGTGTCGTCACTGGCGAGTTGGCTGATGAAGACAGAGTTCTCAGGGATTCGGGCTTTAAGGACGTCAAGAAGGACGGCGTTGCTCTGGCTTGTTTTGTTTTTGGGATGTTCATCACCGTACGGACTCTTCAGGTCTTGCCCTTAAACTGTACGGCCCGTACATCGCGCTGATCTACTCAGGCATATGTGGTTATGGCAACTGCAAAAACGCGTGAGTGCATTTAGAAATGATAGAGAGACCTACCTGGCTGTCAATATTCGACTTCATAGCTATTCAAGGTACGCTTGATTGCTGCGTGACAACGTGAGTTGTATCATATTTTCAAGGATAACGGTTGGGTTCTACTCCGCTCCATCTCATCTTATCTTTCTTGACCCTGTGCCGTGCAACCCACAAACGCAGGCCACTGTGTTCTCCTTCTTGGCGAAGCTTGCGGGACTGAAAACTGCCAAGGAGACCGCGAAGTTTGCAGAGGCGCTTCGGGTGTGAAACCAACCTTGCCGTGTGTCAAGAGCAATAGCAGCGACCCTCGTGCATGTTGAGGACGGCACGGTTAGAATATGGCAAGCCGATGTGCCCTCCTCATTTCGGCGCTTTTGACATCACTTTATCTTTATCCCGTTTGCTACCATGAAGGTACAGCTTCTGTTCACTAAGCAGTAGCTCCAATTCCGACAGGAGTTCAGCTTTTACTCGTTGTCACTGTTTCTTTCTTGGGTCTGCCTTGGTCGCGAAAGCTGGTTATACAATTTGGACGAGATGTGGAAATACGATCGTCAGTACGACACCGTTCCCGCCGAGTTCAAGGCCCTATACTTTCTCGAGGCAAGCTGGTACCTGGCCGGGGTGGTTTCTCTATTTTTGGACGCAAAAAGAAAGGTAGGGATCTGTTCAACTTATGATATTTGTATCCATAAAGCCACCACAAGATCTTTCCAGCTTCGTAGATTGTTTCCGTTTTTTCGCTTTTGTTTAGCTATTTCTAACGCTCATGATGCCGGCGGTTGTGCTAACGCTCGTCTTTGATCCGCTTTCAGGATTTCGTGGAGATGACAACGCACCATCTATGCACAGTTCTCCTTTTGCTTTTATCTTTCCAGCAAAGCCACTGCCGAATGGGGGCGGTCGTGTGGATTCTTCATAATCGCAGTAGCGGTACTCGACTGGCTATTACTTACTCGATTCCTATTTTATACCTGACCTCTCTCCAACCTCTGTTTCGGGTAGGCAAATCCTCCTCAAAAAAACTGCCCACAGACCACGCCATCGCACAAAACTTTGAAAACCATGTGTTATGTCCGGTGTTAGGGGGGTGAGGAGGAAATGGAGGAGGTCGAGGAGGAGAAGAAGCCGGCAAAGAAGGTCAGATCCACGCGGGCTGGCACTTTCTTTTCGGAGTGGGTTTTCCCAACTCGCACGTTGAGGGCAAGCTACGGTGGCCCGCCTTCTGCTGCATTCCATAGGGGCAGCGGTCGCGCTGCCTGCTCGTGTGCCCCCTCGAGTTACGACTAGGGGGGATGCCTTTTCACTCCCCTCGGAGCCTTTCCAATCGCTCGGAAAGTGAGGTACTGGTTAGAAAGCCAGCGGCGATTCACTAGCCTTTTTTCCTTCTGGATCGGGGCACAGGGCTCGGCGCGCCTGCTGTGAGCTCCCCCCCTCAGTTTGTGCGTTGCACGGTCTCACTCCTTGCCTCAACCTTGGCGATTAGTACATGGTGTTGGGTCCGGCTCACTCCCTTTCTGAATCCACTTAACGTGCTTTGCTGTACGTGCCCTTGCTGGCGTGGCAGCTGTTCCAGGGTTCCAGTATATCCAGTTCCAGTATATCTAGGTCATGCGCACGTACGGAAAAATACACGCTCACGGCGGGCCGTGACGAGATGCGGGGAGGGTGGGTAGGTGTCTTAGGGGGCCGCGGTGCGGAGCGGCAAAAAGGGGAGAGGCATGGCGCGGTGCGTGTTGGCCGTGGCGGGCGCGGTGTCGGCTTGGGCTGGGGAGTGGACATGTGTGATCAACCAAGGATGTCTATCCCACTCTGCGCCGAATCAGGCGCGGGGTGGGTGGATACTAACCCTTGTTAGCGCTTGTGCGTGCTTCTTCTACGGTCGCGAATCAGCGGCCAAGGGGGTTGGCGACGGCGGTGAGACACACACGTGGGTCAGGTGGGGCGGCGGTGCCGTGAAACGGGAGGCGCGTGGCGCGGTGTTGGCTTGGGCTAGGGAGTGGACATGATTGTGTGATCAATCAAGGGTGTCTATCCCACTTCGCGCCGAATCAGGCGCGGGGTGGGTGGATACTAACCCTTGTTAGCGCTTGTGCGTGCTTCTTTTGCGGTCGCGAATCAGCGGCCAAGGGGGTTGGCGACGGCGGTGAGACACACACGTGGGTCAGGTGGGGCGGCGGTGCCATGAAACGGGAGGAGCGTGGCGCGGTGTTGGCTTGGGGTGGGGAGTGGACATGATTGTGTGATCAATCAAGGGTGTCTATTCCACTTCGCGCCGAATCAGGCGCGGGGTGGGTGGATACTAACCCTTGTTGTTAGCGCTTGTGCGTGCTTCTTCTGCGGTCGCGAATCAGCGGCCAAGGGGGTTGGCGACGGCGGTGAGACACACACGTGGGTCAGGTGGGGCGGCGGTGCCATGAAACGGGAGGAGCGTGGCGCGGTGTTGGCTTGGGGTGGGGAGTGGACATGATTGTGTGATCAATCAAGGGTGTCTATCCCACTTCGCGCCGAATCAGGCGCGGGGTGGGTGGATACTAACCCTTGTTAGCGCTTGTGCGTGCTTCTTCTGCGGTCGCGAATCAGCGGCCAAGGGGGTTGGCGACGGCGGTGAGACACACACGTGGGTCAGGTGGGGCGGCGGTGCCATGAACCGGGAGGAGCGTGGCGCGGTGTTGGCTTGGGCTGGGGAGTGGACATGATTGTGTGATCAATCAAGGGTGTCTATCCCACTTCGCGCCGAATCGGGCGCGGGGTGGGTGGATACTAACCCTTTGTTAGCGCTTGTGCGTGCTTCTTCTGCGGTCGCGAATCAGCGGCCAAGGGGGTTGGCGACGGCGGTGAGACACACACGTGGGTCAGGTGGGGCGGCGGTGCCGTGAAACGGGAGGAGCGTGGCGCGGTGTTGGCTTGGGCTAGGGAGTGGACATGATTGTGTGATCAATCAAGGGTGTCTATCCCACTTTGCGCCGAATCAGGCGCGGGGTGGGTGGATACTAACCCTTGTTAGCGCTTGTGCGTGCTTCTTCTGCGGTCACGAATCAGCGGCCAAGGGGGTTGGCGATGGCGGTGAGACACACGCGTGGGTCAGGTGGGGCGGCGGTGCCGTGAAACGGGAGGAGCGTGGCGCGGTGTTGGCTTGGGCTGGGGAGTGGACATGATTGTGTGATCAATCAAGGGTGTTTATCCCACTTCGCGCCGAATCGGGCGCGGGGTGGGTGGATACTAACCCTTTGTCAGCGCTTGTGCGTGCTTCTTCTGCGGTCGCGAATCAGCGGCCAAGGGGGTTGGCGACGGCGGTGAGACACACACGTGGGTCAGGTGGGGCGGCGGTGCCATGAAACGGGAGGAGCGTGGCGCGGTGTTGGCTTGGGGTGGGGAGTGGACATGATTGTGTGATCAATCAAGGGTGTCTATCCCACTTCGTGCCGAATCAGGCGCGGGGTGGGTGGATACTAACCCTTGTTGTTAGCGCTTGTGCGTGCTTCTTCTACGGTCGCGAATCAGCGGCCAAGGGGGTTGGCGACGGCGGTGAGACACACACGTGAGTCAGGTGGGGCGGCGGTGCCGTGAAACGGGAGGAGCGTGGCACGGTGTTGGCTTGGGGTGGGGAGTGGACATGATTGTGTGATCAATCAAGGGTGTCTATCCCACTTCGCGCCGAATGAGGCGCGGGGTGGGTGGATACTAACCCTTGTTAGCGCTTGTGCGTGCTTCTTCTGCGGTCGCGAATCAGCGGCCAAGGGGGTTGGCGATGGCGGTGAGACACACACGTGGGTCAGGTGGGGCGGCGGTGCCATGAAACGGGAGGAGCGTGGCGCGGTGTTGGCTTGGGGTGGGGAGTGGACATGATTGCGTGATCAATCAAGGGTGTCTCTCCCACTTCGCGCCGAATCAGGCGCGGGGTGGGTGGATACTAACCCTTGTTAGCGCTTGTGCGTGCTTCTTCTGCGGTCGCGAATCAGCGGCCAAGGGGGTTGGCGACGGCGGTGAGACACACACGTGGGTCAGGTGGGGCGGCGGTGCCATGAAACGGGAGGAGCGTGGCGCGGTGTTGGCTTGGGCTAGGGAGTGGACATGATTGTGTGATCAATCAAGGGTGTCTATCCCACTTCGCGCCGAATCAGGCGCGGGGTGGGTGGATACTAACCCTTGTTAGCGCTTGTGCGTGCTTCTTCTACGGTCGCGAATCTGCGGCCAAGGGGGTTGGCGACGGCGGTGAGACACGCACGTGGGTCAGGTGGGGCGGCGGTGCCATGAAACGGGAGGAGCGTGGCGCGGTGTTGGCTTGGGGTGGGGAGTGGACATGATCGTGCGATCAATCAAGGGTGTCTATCCCACTTCGCGCCGAATCAGGCGCGTGGTGGGTGGATACTAACCCTTGTTAGCGCTTGTGCGTGCTTCTTCTGCGGTCGCGAATTAGCGGCCAAGGGGGTTGGCGACGGCGGTGAGACACACACGTGGGTCAGGTGGGGTGGCGGTGCCATGAAACGGGAGGCGCGTTGTGTGTTGGCTATGGCGGCCGCGGTGTTGGCCTGTGCTGGGAAGTGGTTGTGTGTGATTATTCAAGCGTGACTCAGCTAATGGTTAAGGTAGGGTGTGTCGCGGGATGGATGCCATGGGTTGCATGTGTGACAGGCGGGGAATTTGGAAGACGGCTTGGCGGAAAGCTGCAAGATCTCCGATGCAGAAAACGTATGAAATTAGCTTTTGCAAATATAGCACGCCGTATTGATAGACATAGTTGGACCCTCCTAGCTAGTATGCCGCCTGCAAGATCCTAGCATAGCATATCTGGTAACAGTTATGTAACATTCCATGCCTGCTTGCCACTTGCACTAATCTTGCACACGTGGCCTCATAGTGCATCCTGCCTGCCACGTGTCCACCCGTGGTCATACCGTGGTAAATTTACCGGTCATATGTGGTAATTTTACCATTGGGGGTCAATTTACCGGTCATATGTGGTAATTTTACCATTGGGGGTCAATTTACCGGTCATAGGGGGGTACCATGGTAAATTATATACAGCAATGGTAAACAATAATATATAATTACCGCTCTATAAGTAAATGTGGTAAAATCGTGTTAGAATTCTTCCACGTTACCAATAGGAAATTACCCACGGGATTTATATCGCCACTATTAGTGTAATGGTGGTAAAACACCAATTTACCACAATTTACCACCGGTTTACCACATTTTACCACCATTTTACCACGTTTATTTCTCAGTGTGAACTTGGAAAAACAAGATATCTATCTACATCATCCTGGCTGAAGAGCTTTCAAACATCCAATTGTCTTGTGAATTTGCCACGCGAACCGGCATGAGAGCTCGCGAACCAGCGGATTCGTACAGAAATCCTACAAAGCCTGCGCAAAACCAACAGATCCTGCACAATAGACACGTACACCAAAAAAGTGAATATCCGCCAAATTTTGCCATGCCAGCATGAATCTAGGCAGGGTACACTTCAACCATGCACACCGGGGCAGTCAGCACAATAAGTTGTGCCCATGTACATGCCACGCACTCTGTACTTAAGTGGTGGGCGCACACTTGATTTTAAGTTCTACACTACGTTTCTTTACACGTACTCGTGCAAAAGCAAGTCTATGAGTGCATAAATTGAACAACATTAAAGAAGCCAAACAACAGTAAATGCACCTTAAACTTCTCACCTCTGCTGAACAGATTCCCAACGAACAGCCGAGCCTCCAGCCATGCCAAACACAACGTATCGAGTCAGGCATCGAGCAGGCAAAACGGGCAGGCACCGCATTATGCATCGAGCTGGCTACCAGGCTAGAAAGAAATGACACACGCTGAACAGAATCTTACAAAAGGTGGATTCCAAGCACATGGCACACTAGGCTTCTCACCTCTAGTAAGCAAAATTCCTTCCGACAGCCTAGACTCCAGCCATGCCGTGCAGCCTAAACCTGCAAAGCACAATCCTGCGTAGAAAACACAACGCATCAAATGATACATCGAGCAGGCAAGATTGCACCACAAGCCTGCGCTGAAAGCACAATCCTACACACTGATGCACCACATTCCCGGACAGAAAACACAACGCACCAAGTCGTGCATCGAGCAGGCAACGGGCGTGTACATGTTAAGCACAAAAAGTAAGCGCAAAGAAAGAATGGTGTGAACAACACATGAAAGAGAACGCACCATCTTGCTTGAACGACGCAGAAGCCACAGTCCTGCATACCACAGCGCATACATACAGTAAATACCCAGTGTTAAGAAAACCGGAGATTTGGGGCCAGCCAGCAATTTTCGCCAAATCTGGTACCGCCGCCAGCGTCCTATGAAAATCGCTAAGAATAGTGGGGCATTATGTTTCAATCAGCCAGCAATTTTCTTAAAAATTCAGTGATAAACCCATGAAAATGCGATATTTTTTTAAAAAATTCCGCCTGCGGCGCACCAATAAGAAATACGGCGCCAGCGCCCATATTTCTTATCACCCTCATATTTCCGTAGCTCAAAAAAACCAGCCAGCAATTTTCATCAAATCGAGTACCCCCCAACAAAGCTGGCTACTTTCTTATTGGCGGGTTCGTCTTATTACTGAGAACTTTCTGTACCACAATCAGCGAACCCAAAAAAATGAATACTACGCAAGGCGCACACAGCCACACACGCATGTCATGCATGAAACAGAAGTGCCAAAATTGGGTGCATAGGCGACCCTGTCCGCACCTGTGAATTCAACGTGCCAAGATGGAACTGGTCAACCGTCAAATATGAAACAAAACAAAGAGGGGCTAGCATAAACGTGCATACCTTGAAACCCGGATCATGTTCAAACAAAGCTGCGACCTGCGTAGCGACAAATACACACAACGTTAGTGGTAGGCAAAGTGGTATTGAATAAAAAGGTCTGTCAGGTCGGGGCGACCAACATCGCAAACGGAACCAAGAACAAGCGGGGGAGGCGTACCTTTTACAGTGGCAGGGTCGGGTGTGGTCCCGAGGCGTGCCAGAGGCTAACGCACTGCCCTGCCTCGGAGGCTGCAATAGTGAGCCAAGAAAAGTTTGCAAGCAACAACACAATTGCCGAACGGGTTTAACCTACGTGGCCTGTCGGTCAAACACGGATTTTGCGTACGTGTGACAATAAATTGCTAGTAAAACAGGTCTGCAAAAGCGAAATCAAAGGTAGAAGAAAACACACAACAGTCAAGAAAGCAACACAGAACACTCCAGCAGACATCATAACAAACTGGTGATATTCCACCGCCAAACGAAAACGAAACTACATTTTCGTTGTAGGATTTGAATCCCAATACGCGTGGAGAGCTCCGTCTCAGATAACCTGCGCGCTGCTAGCACTCGACTATGAGTATAGTGAATTGTCAACAAGAAGCAATGACACGCACTCGGGCTTGACTAAAACATAACGGTACAGGCTGCCGCGAGTCTAAAAAGATTCGGGTATTCAAGCATCGAGAAGGCA
>LGRX02018932.1:48537-95192 GCA_001247695.2 Cymbomonas tetramitiformis | reverse complement strand
TGAGGGGAGATGGGTCTGTCGGCACTGAGGGGATATGGGTCTGTCGGGACTGAGGGGAGATGGGTCTGTCTATCAGAACAAGGGGCGGTGGAAGATTCGAAACAAAGATACGAGCGTCGCTTTAGCTGGAAGAAGGACATCTTCCCGCGGCTGAGGAACTTCACCGACCGGCAGGGCAACCTCACCTCGGTGGGGAACTGCCTCATCAACCAGTACCTGCGCGTCATGCTCAAGTACGAGTGGGACCACCCTGCCGACAAGGCCCACAAGAGGGATCATCTCCTGGCCTGCATCCCGGAGCGCCTCCTGCCACGCGAGGACACCAACCCCCCTCATGCGCAGGAGGAGGGGGCCGTTGCCGAGCTAGGCCCGCAGGTAGTGCACGCACCCGCAAGCCCCCCACCCCTCTCCTGCCAAGCTGCTCATTGCTCCGTTGCTTGCGTCTCCCTTTACCTTCACGGTGCGTGCGATGTGGCACATGGCCGTTGCATGCTGACCAAGAGACGGCCTCCTGGCTGCACACAGGCTCTCAGATCACGGTAGGAGGTCATCATTATGGTGCTAGGAGCGCTGACTGGGATTTGAGAATTGATTCCACAGGACCAAGCCGGCAATGGTGGCAGTGCGGCTGGCGGCACGGCCTGTGGAGCTCCGGCTGGCCCAGATTGGATGGCGGGTCAGCTCGCTGGCGGAGCCCCTGACGGCTTGCAACAGATGCGTGCGCCTGGTATCACCCCACGCGACATGACAGGGCGGCGCCTGCAAATGACCTCACACCTATGCGCACACACGCAGATGTGGCAAGAGGGCTGCGAGCAACCTATGGACATCGATGCTGGTGGTGCCGTGGGGGTGACCAATCAGGGCGACTGTGGGCGCTTGGCGGGGCTAGGACCGCAAGGAGCTCAGCGTGCGGCGTCCTCCAGCTTCCAGCTCTGCTTGCCCGACTCCGCTGTGCTCCAACCTCGTCCGACAGACGCCAGCGCTCCGCGCTCCGCATTGACTGGGGAGTCGGGCAGCGCCGCCTCGGCGCAGGTGTGTGCAGCGCCATCGCCATCGCCTTCTCCAGACACCGCAGACGCCCCTCCAGACGTGGGCGGTGACGCAATAGCCCTGACACGCGCAGCTCTGCTGCTGCCCGGTGGCGCTCCCAGCTCCCAGCCCCCCGCGACATCTGCGGCCGAGGAGGACCCGCCACGGAAGCGCCTGCCGGTGGCAGGCGCCAGAGAGGAGGGCGCCAGGGAGAAGGGCTTTACTTTAGATGCCGTGGAATTTACTGGGGCTGAGTCAGCCAAGCGCCGCCGTGTGAGGCCCGCAGAGGCGGCGGCGACGGCTCGGGTTGCCCTCTCCGTGACTTCCTCGCAGGCGGCAAGGGCAGGGCAGGCCTCACGGCGAGAGGCGACGCTGCTGGAGATGGAGCAGCCGCAGCTGGATGCGCGGGACTCCATGGAGGCGGAGGAGGAGGCAAGTTGCACTCCAAGGGGGCTGGGCTGGATATCCAGGCACCACGGTGTCCACGCTTCGGAGAATCCAGGCGCCCAATCGCCAGCTGGCAGCGCCCAGGGCTTGGAGGATGCAGGCGCCCAATCGCCAGCTGGCAGCGCCCAGGGCTTGGAGGATGCAGGCGCCCAATCGCCAGCTGGCAGCGCCCAGGGCTTGGAGGATGCAGGCGCCCAATCGCCAGCTGGCAGCGCCCAGAGCTTGGAGGATGCAGGCGCCCAATCGCCAGCTGGCAGCGCCCAGGGCTTGGAGGATGCAGCCCCCCAATTGCCAGCTGGCAGCGCCCAGGGCTTGGAGGATGCAGGCGCCCAATCGCCAGCTGGCAGTCCCTCCGTGTGCCGCAAGCATGGCGACCGCCCTAGCTGCACCGTGAGGGGGCCCTCTGAAGTGCCGCAATGGCTGGTGGAGGCGTATGCGGCGCACCGGCACATTGTGCAGCTGAGTGCGGAGCTCTCTCAGGCAAAGAGGGAGAAGGAGCAGCTGGCGGCACAGCACCAGCAGGAACGGGAGCGAGCGGTGAAGGCGGAGGCGAGCCAAACAAAGATGGCTGCGGAGATTGCGCAGCACCAGCAGGAGCGGGAGCGATTGCTGGCGGCACAGCACCAGCAGGAGCGGGAGCGATTGCTGGCGGCGGAGGGCTGGTCAAAGATGGCTGGGCGAAATAAGGAGCTGAGAGCGGAGCTCTCTCAGGCAGAGTCGGAGAAGGACCGGCTGACAACAGAGATGGCTGGGCAGGTTGAGCAGCTGACATTGGAGCTCTCCTCGACAAAGATGAATGCGCTGCAGCGGCTGGCGGAGACGCAGGCAGAGCAGGCGCAGCAGCATCAGGTGCAATTGAAGGAAGCGCATGCGGTGAACACTCAGATGGCTGCGAGTAAGGATGCACTACTGGCGCGAGCGCGCAAAGCTGAGGCCGAGCTGGTGACGCTGCGTGAAGGCAGAACCAGGTGTATAAAGAGCATAGGTCAAGAATAGACATGCATATCGATAAACACACGTCATATCGGACCTATTGGACCTGTGCACGTGTCGTTTTATAATGCCTAAACCCCTACTATTCTCCAGAATAGTAGCATATTTTGTTTGATCGGTATTTCCATACATGCCATACTCGGCGAGGCGCCGGCACGCCGCCGGCAGCCCGGAGCGAAATGGGTAGTAGAGCTGAGGCAATCTCGAGCCCTGAGCAGCCGACCAGGTGTGGCAGCTGTCACACAGAGTATTGCGTGATCTCCCACAACCTCTTCTGCAATCCACCTCCGTTTACTGGTGGCCCCATGCGCCCTGCATGTTCATATAGAGACGTCGCACATCACGCCACCCCAATTCTCTGGAGGTCCCAATCTCAATCCTCGACGCTGAAAAAGTTGCAACAGCTCGTGGATAAAGCCACTGAACGCTTCAGGAGCCGAGATTGATCAATGCTTCCTTGGGAATAAGGCAATTTGCCACTCAGAAGACCTCTTGACCCTCACAACTTCAGAGAAGATGCAAAGTGTGTGTGCACAGTGAAGGGGGGGGAGGGGGGAGGGAGGATGACGTCGCGAGCAGGGAGCAGCTGGCAGCGGATGGTGCGGCTCATGGCGGGGATGCAGAGCATGGCAGCACAAGCAAAGAGGGGGACATCCTGGCTGTCGCGGATGAGGTCGACCGGTGGGGCCCCAGCTGTCAATCCTTACCATGGGCACCCACAGGCAGTTATTGCAAGGCTGGCACGATGCCAGCTGGCCTGACGTATACTGCTATGGTGCTCAATACGACCGTATCACCACTCGTCCTTACGGCGGTCACGTCTTGTCACGAGTTCTACGTGTGCTGCGTGTACCGTGCTGCGTGTATCGTGCCGCGTGTACGAGGCTGTCTCGGTTGATCTCGTTCTGTTTCAATCCGTCATAGCTGTCATGATTTCTACGATTATAAATCGTCCTACAGCACGAAACGCAGTAGCGGGTGGCAGGCAGGAGGCGGGGGGTGGAAGACGGGGAGGTACTCGCAGACTGTGACCCGCTGCAGACATTCCGGAGGGGTGTAGCATTACATTTGCCAGCTAAGGAGAATGCTCAGAAGTCGGGATGGGAAGCAGTCCTATCGCAGCTCCTCTGCGGTGTGCGTTTCAGGCGGCCGGGGCACGTTCTCCACATCCCTGCCGCTAAATCGTCCATGCTCAAGCCAGGTGGCGGTGGGTGGGGCGCATGCGTAGGATCGTGTATGACCCACGGAACTGCCCGCAGGCGACAGGCAGCGAGCCGGCGAGCCGGGCCAGAGAGGCCATCGCGCAGCACCTGGCCCCGGAGTCCTGCGCGGCGGCCATGCTGCAGCAGCTCCGGCAGCAGAGCGCGCCAACACCAGGCTCCGTGGAAATCTGTCATTGGCCAGACCACATGGTAGGTGGAAGCGTGAGTCCCGATGTCGTGCGGGAAAACTGTGAGGAGTTGGTAAAGGCAAACGAGCGAGGCACCGTACCTCCCAGCGGGTGCAGCCTGGTGAGGTCCGGCCGGTCGTTGGCCGGCACGGTGGTACGGGAGAAGACAGTGCCGGAGAACGACACGCGCTTAGCCCTGAGGTAAGCACCCTCTACGGGGGAGGGAGAGGGGAGAAAGGGGGGAGGGAGGGGGAGAGAAGGGGGGAGGGAGGGATCACTTGAAGAGAGGTTTAGGGTGTTGTGCAGAGCCAGTGGCCCTGCTGCGTGCTCTGCCCCTTTCCGCCTTCCCATCCATTCCGCCGCCTCCCCCCACCCATTCTCACCCTAAAACAGGCAGGGGGCTGCGTGCGTTATCGGCCAGGGGAGAAAAGATGCTAGTAGCAGCACAGCAGCTCTTTGCAGGTGACGCTCCTGTCGCAGCGACACCTCTCAAGATGTGGCGTAGGCGCCACCTGGCATGCTCACTGCGGGAATTCACGTGGGCCTCCCCGGTTCTTCGATCTTCTCTGTGAGACGCCTACATAGGCTGCGGCGATGGACTCTCAGAGCAGTCGCAGCGATGTGGTGAGGGGGGGGGGTCAGGCATGCGACGATCGCAAAAGCAAGGGTGGGATTGGCCCGGAGATTCAGTGCGGCGTGCACGGCCTCTCACCTCGGTTGGTCCTGAGAGCTGTGGGGTTCCCTATCCAAATGATCCAATTTGGATGCGAAGCTGACTCCAAATCTACTGGGCGGGGACTGGATTGCAGGAGATGTATTGGGATGTTATGGGGGAACGCTGACTTTTGATAGTGAGCTTCATGAGACGAATGTCAGCCGTTCACTGTCCGCCCAGGCGCAGCATGAGGTGAGAGCCGCCATTCCTCACTGAGAGGCGCACGGTCACGCGGTATCCGTCAATCGTTTACAGTAAACACTCATATTCATGGAATCCACCTTTAAGGAATCAGCCAGCGTTTGAGGGGGGGGGTCGCGTTTTTGCTGATCCAGCGTTTTATTTTCTCTCGCCTCACTGTTAAGGAAATAGTGATCACGAATTTATCAGTGTTAAGCTGGCGCTGGATGGGGAGGGTGGGAGGGGTGTCATGTTTTTGCTGATGAGGCTGGCTGAAGCAAGATCTCTGTTTCATTAAATATGGGTGTTTACTATACTGCTTGTAGGTAAGTATGCGGTCCTTGTGTTGGGTCACGGGGCTTTGCGGGCACGTGCAAGCAGACGTACTTGCTGCCCATCGATCACTTCAACTGGGATCCGGAGCTGGCCGAGAGGTGCAAGGAGTGGAGTGCGCCCCGCCCCGTCACATGCCTATATTTGCGCAGCTGCGGCGCACTTGTGACATAGGGATCTGCGAGTGCACCTGCTGTGTGTCGCCCTGCCATCCGCAAAGCCATCGCACGATGTGGAGCCGCGGCTGGATGTGTGTGGGGGGTACTGGATGTGGGGGCACTTCTCAATGCGGGGGCGTTGCGCAGTTGTTGCGCTTGCATTGGCTATTTGCGCTATTCCACGGTGCCTTTTGAATTCTCTGCCCTCTCTGCTCTCAACTTCCCCTCTTGGCGCTCTCTGCTCCGCCGACCAAGCAAATCCAGGCATGCAAGCATAACTCCCCACGCTGCCTCCTCCGATGCATCTAAGCCCTCACACGATGCCCCCCACAGGAGTGCCGATCATCGACCCGTGGAACAGCCCGGCACAAAATGAGTTCATGTACATCAACGATTGGCGAGAGGATGTGATGCACAGTCTAAGCCGAGGGAGCGGCGGTGATGGAAGCCAACACGTGTCCCTTTCGGATCCCGCCAGGCTGTCACGCCAGAATGTGCACTTTTTAGAGGTGAGCGTCACATGCACAAGAATGTGCACTTTTTGGAGGTGCGCGTCACATGCACCAGAATGTGGACTTTTCGGAGGTGCGTGTCACATGCACAAGAACGTGCATTGCTTGGAGGTGCGCGTCACATGCACCAGAATGTGCATTGCTTGGAGGTGCGCGTCACATGCACCAGAACGTGCATTGCTTGGAGGTGCGCGTCAGCGCAGCAAGGGCGCGGGGCGTCTGCCTTTTGCGTGAAGATTTGGCTGTTGCAGGGTGCTGCCCCTCATCCTGCGACTCTGCACATTGTTACAGGTTGCTGCCCCTCATCCTGCGTCTCTGCACATTGTTACAGGGTGCTGCCCCATCCTGCGTCTGCACATTGTTACAGGTTGTTGCCTCATCCTGCGTCTCTGCACATTGTTACAGGGTGCTGCCCCTCATCCTGCGTCTCTGGACTTTGTTACAGGGTGCTGCCCCTCATCCTGCGACTCTGCACATTGTTACAGGGTGCTGCCCCTCATCCTGCGCCTCTGGACGTTGTTACAGGGTGCTGCCCCTCATCCAGCATCTCTGGACGTTGTTACAGGGGGTTGCCCTTCATCCTGCGTTTCTGCACGTTGTTGCAGGATGCTACCGCTCCCCTCTCACGATGCCGTTTGCCTTGCGGGCTCGTAAAACATTTCAAGATTTACGCAGATCACATGAAGCAATGAAGTTGGGTTGATGTCATGGCCGGGGGCAGGTGAACGTACGTGGCTGGCCACACGTGTTTGTAGTCGTGATCCGCGACATCGGTCCTGATATGGAGGTACTAACCGATTATGGGGAACAATATTGGCAGAGCAAGCGCAGTCAAGGGTTTAGGGTGAGTCTCCCATTGCACCCTCGATATGATTTGACGTGATAACTTGCAGGGTCGCAGCAGGTGGCAATTGCTTTTGTGGCCGCTACATTTTAGTTGTGTTGGATGGACGCCTAACGAGCTGACGGATGTGGAGGGATGCCTTGATGGGGCAGGCGGAGAGCTTGTACAGCCTGATCCCGCGGATCACTGAATATGTCCGCAAACAAGTGAAAAGAGGACAGGTTTCTGAAGGGAACTCTCCCAATGGACGATCTTTTACTGCCCCGAAGATTGATGGGCACAACCTCACCACAGTTAGCAATCCTACTAGCGATGAGGATGATGTGGCTATAATTGATCTAACATGACCAACGATTGCCATTACATGGTGTTGTGACATGGGTTTATAATCGATACTGTTCACACCGAGAAATAGTTATCCTAGCTCCTAGCTCTGCTAGCTCTGCTAGCTCTGCTAGCTCTGCTAGCTCTGCTAGCTCTGCTAGCCTGCCTTGTGCAGGGTTACCGCCTCTCAGGACTTTGTCCTTTCACTCGGTGTAAATGTTTTATTATTATTATTATTATTATTATTATACTTATCATGATAAGTGAACATGTGGATGGTTGTTTGACCATTTGACCTTTCTATTGTTAAACTTAGGTGTGTACGTAAGTCAAAATGAGTGTGCACTGTCGAATAGGATCAGCAAGACCTCCTGGCCTGTCATTATTTCCCTCCGCATTTCCCCAGTTCCCTACACCATACCGACGGTAATAAGCATGGAACTAATGTGTGTTCTGTTATCGTCGCATCAAGATGATATGCAGTACGTATTGTATGTAAACATATTAGTACACATTTAGCAAACCAATGTACATCCATTCCAGCGAATACCTCTGCAGACATTTTATTCGATGGAACCTGCAGTGACAATGCTTCATAAATTTGGAGCATGTTAACAACTAACTCCAGAGTTCGTTCTTTGGATCTCCCTGTGCGTGGCACCCGTTGTGTTATATCCTAGTTTGAAAGTAAGTGACGCAAGTAATGCCTTTCCCAACGGTCGTGCACGGAGTCATGCGATTGCCTAGCCGAGCAAGCTGCAAACTCGACAAATTTGTGATTGGTTGCATTTTTCTTGAAGTGCGTATTCATGCCAGGACTTCAGGCGGATATGTCATCCGGAATTCCTTGTGCGGGAAGACCAGTAAATGGCGAAGTCCGATGCACGTAGGAGTGGTTGTGACCAATGATGAACTGGCCGTGTCTGAACTGAAACTTGTGCACTCCAATTCAGGTTCTCCCGCATTTATTAGTTCGCCTATGAATTAATATGGTTTTGGGTTGTTTCAATCAAGCGGTCACTGAGCTATCATGAGATGTATTGCATTGCGAATGGGTCCTTGATGGCGTTACTTTGGATCCTCGTGAAGCTGTGCGTTCTGAAGAGGCCAGGCGTGTAGCTGCCCTGCGGGTTTATTCCTTTCAACAGAGGTGCCAACTGGTATATGACAATATTTTCGCAGACCGACTTTTGGAGGGATTCTGAGTTGTCGGATTGATGGGTTCGTTGAGAATTCATTAGGAGTGTCCCAATCGCTTGTTTCAAATTAATCAGCAAATCAGGAATGTTAGGGGATGCGTGCCGCGGTTATTCCATGGGCGGAATCGTCTTTATTCGACATTTGCAAGAATGGGGCGCTACTACCTATTGGTTGATCTGTCTTTGAAGGTTTTGGTCCGTCTATGGGCAATAACGGGCCATTGCCCGAGACCGATGTGGGGAATTTCGAGAGCACTGACAAAGTTTGGCCGGTCAATGTGCTTATCGGTTTGTGACGGGACGTTTGGCTTTGAGATATATTGTGCCTAGTGCGGATCGATGATTTGCGCAAAAGCGCACACGGGACTGGTTGTATGCTGTGCATGTGTTGGCTTTGGCACGGTGCAGGATCGTGGACAACTCTCCCCTTGGATTGGATATTATTGTCAAAATATTACCTTGAATTGAATGCGGCACAATCATTTGTACAGGTATCTGTATAAACGTCGTTTTCTTTGTTGGCTCGACGGAGGTTGAGAGTTGGGATGAGCGGCGTCAAGAGGCGGGTTTGAGGTTTGGGCGGAGAGGCGATGCTGACGTGGTGTCTTGTTTCTTTCGCCTTCTTTTCCGCTTCTTTTCTCGCCACTCCTTTCCAACGGGAGTGGTTCAGAAAGGCGAACCTAGCGATCATCCCATTATCGGGAAATCCATTGGATCAACAACATTACGACTGTTGATCCTTGCCATTCTCCCATCACGGCGATGACGTCATCGGGAAGCCAGACCAATTTCTGAATTGCGATCACAAGTGACTCGGTTTATTTCTAGTTTCTTTGAAGTTGTATCGCTACTATTGCTATAAAGCTAGCAATTGCGTGTATCAAAACACTCATTTGTTCTGCCTGCTGACGAGTACAGTAATCACTCACCTTTAAGAAAACCCGACGTTAAGAAACTAGCCAGCGTTTGGGGGGTGGGGGGGTACCCAACTCGATGAGTACGGCTGGCTGGCTTTTTCGGCTAAGAAAATGACCGAAATAAGAGATAACCGTGCTGGCTGACTACCGAGAATGCACTTTCTTAAATTTAAGAAAATTGGCTGGAAATTTAAGAAAATATAATAGAATTTAGGTAAAATTTAGCTGAAATTCAGCCTATATATGAGCTGAAATTCAGCCTATATATGACCTAAAATTCAGATATAGGCTGAAATTCAGCCTATATATGCGCTGAAATTCAGCCTATATGTGAGGCGATGTACAAGCTGAAATTCAGCCTATATATGAGGTACTGGCTTGTACCTGGCTTGTACACTTTCCTCCACTGAAATGTTTTTGTCGGAAATATCACGAAGCTCTAGAACCTCCACGATCTCAGGGGACACTTCCCTCGGCTGCGTGGGCTGAGACGGAGGCTCACGGGGGGCTTCATTCTTGCTTGATGCCTTAGATTTAACCGCGTTCAATACTATTTCTTTAAGTTGCAAGTAGTCTTCTTCAGAAATAATCTCGTCGACAAAATCCTGTTTCAGGTCACGCAGCTGCGCACGGCTCTCTGGGTCCATGTCGGGCGGTGTGAAAATTTTAAGAAAGTCGCTGGGCTGAGGTGAGTGTCCACGTCTTGAGTGAAGAAATAAGCTGGCTGGTTGAAAATGAGCGATCTACTATTCTTCGAGTTCTCTTATGACGCTGACGCTGGCGGGGGGGGAGGGGGGGGTACCCAACTCGATGAGTACGGCTGGCTGGCCCAAAATCCCTGTTTTCTTAACGGTGAGTGATTACTGTACGCTTTTTGTTTCTTTTTTCTTCCTTGCCCACCCGCCTAGAAAAAATCTGTGCCTTCAACTCAAGGCTCCGACCCGATGTTGGCGTGGTGTTCTGTTTTCTTTCGCCTTTTTTTTCCGCTTCTTTTCTCGCCACTCCTTCCCAACGGGAGCGGTTCAGAAAGGCGAACCTAGCGATCATCCCATTATCGGGAAATCCAAAAGGGTAGGTATCGAAAGTTTTCGGGCGTATCGATAGTTTTCGATAGGTCTCGTCTGGGTATCGATCAATAACAATAGGTTGGTATCGTATATCGATCAATATGAATAAGTTAGTTCAGGTAATAAAAAATAACACTAAACGTAACGATCACCGATAGTTATCGATATATCAATATCTCGATAAATGTCAAAGTACACAAGTACGGATTCAAAACAGGGCTACAAGCCAACACACGCTTGCAATCAAATCGAGTAAATTAAATGGTATTCATATTAGCCATTATTGAGTGTTTTATGGTTCCCTCATTCAGTATTTTCGGCAGGCATGAATGCATAAAGGTGATCGTAGCAAGAAGGCTCTCTCTACACCAGTAGTAGTAGTTGGCGCACCTAAAAGCTCGGGTTGCGGTGGCAGGATCGATTAATCGATATTACGATACTAGCCACTCACTACATCTATTTTTCAATGATCGATCGATTTCGATAGGTGCACGCCGGGTATCGATCAATTTCGATAGGTACACAACTCCTATCGATAAATAACAACATATCGATTAATCGATACTATCGCAATTATCGAATATCGATACCTACCCTACCCGTGGAAATCCATTGGATTAACAACATTACTGGTGTCTGCGTACTTTGTGTCATGGGGGGTGTTCCCACCGCCTAGAGACGTGCTGCTTTTGAGTTTTTGACTTCAGAAATGGGTTTCCCGATATCAAATTAGCTTAGGACCAACTTCCATATCCCCCTATAATATATATGTACATTCGCATTTTCTTATGTCGGCTTCGAGAGTGGCGAGTGACCCCATGTTGTAGATAGGAAACCTCCTGCTATTTTCCCTACTATTTTAGATCCTGCTCTTTTCCATGTGTACCAATCAGAATCCAGAATCGAAATGAGCATCGCGCGCGAAACGAGCAGTCGACAGTTTAGGGAGAGAAACTCGACTGGCCATCGACTAAAAAAGCTGTCTACGTATCGCTGCCAGTTTTCCGTTGTTGGACCGCTGGCCCGTGACGCCCCGTAAGTCATTGTCCAACGGCGGTTGTTGTCAGTATATTAACGTACACCAAACCCAATATACATTTTAATAAGTGTTAGAAACAATATATATTTTGTGCGAGCAAGATCCGTCCAGGATTTAGGATGTTGGACGGTTTTTGTGATGGGGGGTAATGGGCGTAATTCGAGCCAGTCATCTCGACGTTCGCCCAGCAGGGACGCTGTGACAGACGCATACTGCACAACACGAGCATATGATGTATCTCACATCAGCGCAAATGCACAATAAACACATGCTGAGCGTTTGAAAGTGCAATGGCATCTATAGCGCGGAAACGGGAATGTCAACCACGTTCATGATAATGACGATAATAATGATAATAAAACATTTACACCGAGTAAGAGGACAAAGTCCTGGGAGGCTGTAACCCCGCACCGATGTTTCTATAAACATAACCCCCAACGTAATTTACGTAATTTACGTGTTTAAGGCCATTTGAGATTTACGCGTAAAGCGTATAGTACAATCTATCGGGGGATTTCACCACAACCCTGAGCGGCGATTATCCGTTGTTAAAATCCATTGAGAGTTGTGATAACCGCCATACAGTTCCGATATGCAATAACGCCTTCATTAGGCTTTGAAACTAGCATATTTATGCATGTAATCATGTTTCAATCCGTAGCAGGGAACCGAGAGCAGATGTGCAGATCAGCAGAAGTGCAGAACCTACAGAAGAGGTGAAGACTGAAGAGCAGAGCAGACAGCAGAGCACAAACAATTATTTGCTCATCTCTAAAAGGTTAAATGATAACATATCAAATGCGACCACACTTGAACGAGACTATTACAACAATATAATAGCCTTGGCGTTTTTGAACTGCGGTTTGCGTTCCTGGAAGGAGGAGTCCTCATCGTCCTGGCGCTGGCGAACACCTGGGCACGCGGCAATGCCGCCCGCCTTTGTCCCACCGATATGGCAACAGATTCCGCGATCGGGCGTCCCATTGAAAGTTTTCTCACAAAACAAGCAAGTCGCCTCCTCCTTAGGGGAGCCGCGTTTCCCCGCAGGATAAAACTACTTGTTGCCGAGTGTATCCCGCCTTGGTTTCGCGACTCGAACTAAAGCCCACAGGAAGTCGGTTTTCAAGGTCAATGTGCGTTCACGGGGATCTGGCATTGCGCTTGCCATTCCTCTACACTCCTCCTCCTCAAGCGGCGGCTGATCATGATCAATGAAGTCTCGCGCTGGACACGAAATCGCGTAAAATCTCAGATTTTACGTCATTCGCGTAAAATCGTGCTGAAACAGGTGTACACGTAATTTACGCGTAATTTACATGTTTAAGGCCATTTGAGATTTCCGCGTAAAGCGTTTATAGAAACATATATAGCCCTGCACATGGCAGGCTAGCAGAAGCTAGGGGCTAAACCCACACTCATGGTGTGCTACACGAAATAGCTCATCTCAGTAGCCTTTTGAGGGCGGGAAGCACAACTAGCAAAAAAACGCGGTGTGCGCCAAAAAAGCTAACCGGCAGACGGTCAGCAACCCAAGCGGAAGGTGCGGAGGCGGAGTGGCTGGCTGCTACCCGATTGTGATGGAGGGAATGCGAACGAGTACTAGTTTCCGCCAGGGTTTCGTCTTCCCTCATTCGTGCGCTCATTTGCAAGCGAGCATGAGTATCGGATGAGGGAAGCGTTAGCATAAATAGTATTTCATGTGTGTTGTCTTCCTTAACACCTTAAGGGCGAATTGCCATACTGCTCATACTGATCCTGTTTTCTAGGAACATATTTTCACGTTTTCGGCAATAACTCAAGTTCTAGACATCCATTTGCCACGGTTTTTCGCATATCTTATATTGCGAAACTAGGTGGATGATATGGCACTTCATTATCACTCGCACCGTATGTGCACACATGAATATATGTGACCCATCATCACCATACTTAAGGAAATTCGGTTGAACAGCTGTTGGGGGCATTTTTGGGCATGCGCCATGAACATGCCACCACTATTGACTTGATGTTATGAGTGGGCGATGACGTATCATGGTGTATACCAATGGGGGGAAATACCACATCCTTGATTTGAAGCCTTTAGAGCACTCTCCATAGAGTACGCTTTTGTCACCTGGCAGCAGAACACCCCTGCACTTTCCACAAAGTCCTTCACTCGATAAACCGAGTTTGGTGGGCATTGAAGGGTTGAGGGACCTCGCCCAAGTCCCCAATATGGACACTAATACTTCATAAATATCCAATAGTTGACTACCGTGGTAGTTATTATGGATGTTTCCGCCCTCATACTGATCCCATACTGCTAAAAATGAATTCGCCCTTACGGTGTTAAATATCTTGCACAGACTGAACGGTCAACCGCACATCTCGCTGTGGGCTGGCGCGTTCATTTGGCGGGACGAGCGGGCGGGACGGTTTCAGGATTTGAACCCGCAATAGATGCGATATAGGTTACCAATACCATTCTTTGCGAAACGGGTACCCACCTACTGATAAGGAATATGTGATAATATTTTGTAGCAAAAGGTTACTCAGATTAGGATACCTCGGTAAAATCTTAGAGATCTTTCCTTCGCTGAGATGAGAATACAAGAAAAAAGAGGAAATAATAACGATAAGTAAAAGCAAAAACGATATACTGCTGTAGAAATACGTATATATTCGTGCTGCTGTCGGAGTTATTTTTCTCTAAGTCTAAAGTGGAAACGGTAACTGTTAGTTTTGAACTGCGTGGGAGTGACACGTCAGCAGAGACAGTGCTCGGAGGTTCGACTGTCTCTGTACAGACTGTGATAGAGTTCTTGGTCGCGAATGTCAGATTCGTGGCCATGAATTCTAAGTTCGTGGTCATGAACAGACCGTGACACACCGAAAGGTGTCAACTCGATATACAGAGTTAGACGTGTGGCACGAGTTACTGTGTGACTGTGACTCGTGCTGCAGTCGTCTGAAAGCTGTATACTCGTCACACCACCACAGCTTGTGGGTGTGGTGACAGTCTGTGTCAGTGTCGGAGTGGACGGTTCGATCGGAACGGTCACACGGTCGGCAGGGGCAAATAGTTAGGGTTTTAGGTAAGTGTAACAGGCTAAGCTGTGCTAGGCAGGTTGTGGCACTGTCAGGTTGTGGGACTGAGTCCATGCTTTCTAAGTGTTGCAAGGATGATTTCCTCATTAGCTTGCTGCTTTTCTAATTTCTGCTGTGCTGCGTGCTGCTGCTGTTTCGCTGCGGCTAGTAGTTGCTCTTGTAGTTGAGCTTTACGGTCCTTGATGTTGAGGAGAGCTGCGGTGTGCTTGGTGATAAGAGGTACACCGTGCTTTGTGATAGGGAGGGCCTTCGTAAAGATGTCGGACATGTTGTCGTCAGTGGAAATCCAGACGGTGTGGAACTTGGCGTTCTCGCCAATACACCATTGTCGAACTGCGTGAAAGCGTACTTCGACGTGTTTTAGCTTCGATGAAAGTTGTCGTTGAGTAGCGATGTGGGTAACCGCTGCGTTGTCGATGTGTACCGGGATGCTCTCGTTGTCGAAGTTCCAATACTCGTTGAGGGTGTTGCGAATTCCAAGTGCGGAGGTACAGGCTTCTGACATAGCGATATATTCGGCTTCTGTCGAAGATAGCGCTGTAGATGACTTCTGCTTCTTCGACCACCAATCAACCAGCATTCCGTGTAGGTAAATGCAGTAGCCAGATACGGAGTTGCGGTCGGAGGTGTCGCCAGCATGGTCGGCGTCGCAGTACACTGATAGACGTGGCTGCTGTGTGTCGCGCTGGTACGTGAGGGAGTAGTCGCGCGTGCCGTAGACGTAGGCAAGTATGCGTTTTGCTGCGGTCATGATCTCTGCGGTCGTAGGCGTGTGGCAGAATTGGGCGAGGTAGGTGACGTGGTAGTAGATGTCTGGTCGTATATTGCGCGCGAGCCAGAGGAGTGAGTATACTATAGACCTCACAGGCGTCTCGATGCTGCGGTCGATGGACTTGGCGTCGGGGAGCTTGATGTTGAGGCTCTCCAACATAGGCGAACGCGGTTGTTGCTTCGACGTGTTGATTTCGAACTTGGAGGCAAGGTGTTCGATACTTCGTTCGTTGGAGATGTCGATTTTAGTGGGAACTACGTCGCCGTTGTCGTTAGTCTCGGTCGTGACGTCGATCTTGAGTTGCAGGAACTGGTTGATAACGCCAGAGTAGGTGGCGGTGAAAGTGCTCATGATCTTGGTGTGAAAGAGGGCTCTACTAGTGAGCTCGTCGGCGCAGCCGACGACGAAGTCGTCAACGTAAATTAAGACCATGAGGAGTCTTCCGTTGACGCAGCCAATATATAGGCACTCGCTCGTCGTAAGTCGATCGCCTGAGAGTGGAGAAGTTGTCGGTCATGAACTTGTGGGCGGTCTCGCTCCAGAGTCGTCCAGAGGTACGGTGACCATAGAGTGCATATAGCATCTTGGCACCAAGGTAGCCATCAGGGTGTGTGTACTCCTTGGGGAACTTGATGTAATACTGTTCGTCTTCAGGTATAGGCGCTTGTAGGAAGGCCTGGGAGACGTCGTAGTGATACGGCGTGCAGCCGTGTAAGATACAGAGGCTCATGAGGAGGCGGAAGGTGTGTAGGTTCGCGGTGGGGGCGAAAACGTCGAAGTCACTATAGTAGGACTTGTCGAGGTCGCCTCTCGTCCAAGGCTTTATATCGATATTTCCGATAACCGATACTATCGATATATCGTATTTATCGCCGATTATCGGATTGCGATATCAAACTATCGATTGTGCAGGTTTTGGTGCTCCATATTTAATTCATAACAAATTACATATAAATGCCCCAATAATCGATTATTTATCGATTGTGCCGATTATCGATACCAGTTTTCGGATATCGGATACTATCGATACCGAAAAATGAAACCGATATAGAGCCCTGCTCTCGTCGTGCATCGCATTTTGAATTTGTCGAGGGAGCCGTCCGGTTTCCTCTTCTTCTTGCAGACGAGTTTGGTGGGGAGGACCTTGGCGTCTTTGGGGAAGGTTTTCGTCAATACGGCTCGTCCTTCTTCGCAAACGCCGAGCATCTCCTTCTTGTCCATAGCGGCGTTCCAGTGACGTGTCGATTAGGGCCTAGTAGCGCCGCTTTGGCCTTGATGTCGTCGGGTTCATCCATGAAGACGTCGTCTGGGAAGTCAGAGGCGACGTCGTCAGAGTCGCGAGTGGCGAGGAGCATGGCTTTGACCGACGTGTCAAGGACGATGACGTCAGTGTCGCAGTAGGTCGTGTTGTGGCTGTCGAGGGAATTGAAGTACACCTGGTAACGTAGTTGTGCGTCAGGAGAATGATCAACTGATACGACGGTGGCCGGGTGATACTTCTGCCTGTCCACTGGCCTTGCGGCACACTGTGCGAAGCAGGGGTAGGAGACGTTGGTGTCGCCGTGCTTTTGACGGTGTCGTAGATATCTATTACGACACCGTCAAAAGTTCGGCGTAGTGGGATTTGTCCATGGCGAGGTAGTGCTTCAGCGTCGTCCAAACTGGTAGACGTTGCTGTGTGCATTGTACCTGGACGTAGGCGTGAGTCTCGTTGCCGTGCTTGGAGCAGGCGATGTCGAGGATGGTGTTAGATACGAGCTGCTGGGGGCGTCGAATCGGATCGAGGCTGCGAGTGTAGGGCTCGGCGTCCGTGGATGGCTCCGTAAGGGCGTCGTGAGTGTTGGCGAGGTGTTTCGCCATGAGATCGTAGTCTGGGAGGAATCGAGGTCTCGCCAATTGCTTGAGTTTCGCCTTGGCAGTGTCGAAGCATAGGTAGGTGCACTTGGACACGTTGCCAACGTAATCGTAACGCTTGGCGTTGTCAATTAGCTTGGCGGAGACTTCGATCGGCTCGCCATCCTTTTGTCGTTGATGAGGGTCTTGCCATACATAGCACTCTGACCAGAACGGTCGGAGTTGCGTGTAGTCGAACTGCTCGCCCGTGAAACGGTAGTGAGGGGACTCCATGGCAATGTGTCGATTGGGCATGGCGTTCATGATGGTGTTCGTAGCGTGAAGTGCGGCGAGGGGTCAGACGTTGAGTGGGGCTCCGTACGTCTTCATGATGGTGGACATGATCTTCACCATGTCTCGCCATAGCACTTCGATCTGCGCCTGGAACTCGTGCATGTACGGAGGGCCTGGGCGGTGCTTGATGTTGTTAGTACTTGCGGAAGAGAATACGCATGTCGTCGGAGGCGAACTCGTGTGCGTTGTCTGTCCTGAATACGATGTTCTTCGGGCGATGGCCGTGTGCATAAACGTCGTCAAGCACCTGTTGAAGATGAAAGTGTTGCCCACTCTTCGTGGAGGAGGAGAAGGTGTACGCCTTCTTCGTGGCGGGGCATTTAAAGCCGTGTATATATATAGAGTCGTCGAAGCCTGGTGGTCTACACGGTCCCCAGGTGTCCGCAAAGATGTACTCGAAAGGCTTGGCATCAGACCATTTTACAGGCTTAGCCGTAGGCGGTAGTGGTGGTGTCGAGGACTGCGGGATGGCTTTGGTGAACGTGTTGAACGGGCCAGGTCAATGAGTGTTTGCGGCGTGGCAGTGTGCACAGCCGCAGTCGTTGAGTAATGTTCTCAACGTACGTGGCGATATACGCTGGCTGTTGACGCAGAACTTGACGCCTTGCTTGATGAGGTGGATGATATACTCGGCGGAGTAGTGTCCAAGGCAGGTGTGCAGATACTGGTTCGGGTCGATGCGCGGCACAGTGGTGGCGTCTTTGTACAGCACCACCGTGTCGAAGGGGGTGCCCTGGATGAAGACTCTGTCGGCACCACCTTCTTGGAGGGCTGCGTCGGTGAGTGCCTCAGGGTCGTAGGTACCGGCTCGAGGTCGAGAGAAAAGTCCAATAGTGCCCGCTGGGATGTTGTCAATCTCCTGGAAGAAATAGGTGAGTGGCCACCAAGTCGCCGTTTCTGATCGACGTAGGACGACGGTATACGAGGTGTTGTTGGTGGGGGTCTTTCCAGAAGTCCTTCAACATCTTGGTGAGCATACGGTGGATAAGGGCGTTGAGGTACGGTGGATTTGCCCAGAAGGCTCTGCCGTGCCAGCTGTGGTCCTCGGCAGGGTCGTCGAGGGAGTAGAAAGTCTCGCACTGAGAGTTTCCTTCAGGGCACGGTTTACCGTCGGTGTACAAGTCGACGTGGCAGGTGCCGTGTGGGTTGAAGGCGGAGTACTGGAGGTAGACGGATCGCCGAACCATCCAATCAATGGTGCCCTTTTCGGCCAGGACTGTGTATGCATCAAGTGATGATACCAAGACTGTTAGTACCAAGTAGGTACCAACAATTTGAGGATCAGTTAACGCATTCTTTACATTTTCAGAATCCACTCAAGCGGGCTACTTGCGCCCGGTTGCGGGATATGTGTTTTCACGTAAAAAGGGATTCGCCCAGGGATTCGCCCCTATAACTTTCGCCTCGCTGCCCGTATTAACAAAATAGGTACGGTTTTGGAATGCTGAGGCTCTTGCGCATCGATTGCACTCATCCGATATACCCCACGAGCGGGTGGGGTATAGCTTGCCCTATCCGAGGATTTTTTTAAAAATCACCCAAATTTTCTTTTGAAAATTTTCCTAGTTCTCCCCAAATTTTTTTGCCAACCCAAAAAAGGGCCCTATATTTTTCAAAAATTTTCCATTTTTCTACCTAATTGCAAATTGATATAATATAAATTATAAGCCCCTCTAGACCTATGAGTTTGCACGCACGCAATAGGTTTTGCTTAGGCATCACAATTGGGGTTTTGGGTTACCTTGCTTGTCGTTGCCAGCAAGGGCAAGGGGAAACAAGGCAACTAGAATGTGATGCTTCGTTATCGCAAATCCTATTACCGCGAACATGAAGCAAATAAGGTAGGTAGGAAAACAGTCAAAAGACATGCACTGTGGGTGTGGGAGCCGAGAGGATAATAACTTACAAGTTACGAGTTCAAAATATTAAACTTACAGCCGCTTATTGTATCGCAACATTAAAGAAGCCCGGAGGTAGTCGGCAAGACAACTGTCTTGATCCGATCCAAACATTTCTTTCAATAGAGAAAAGACTCTCTCACAGCCACACGAATTCGGCGAGAAAGAGAATACAATGCGAGCTGCCGCACTCCACTTTGGCAGCTCGCCTACATGGCTTGCCCACCAAGCTAGCACAGCTGAGGTGAACGATGCGACATCAGAATGGTCACAGGTGAAGCCTTTGGATGCCGCAATGTACAATGGCAGCTCACCCTCAAGCGCGGCAATCATCTTACCGCCGCTGGACCCGCCCATGGCAGTTTTTTTTTTTATAATTTTTGACATATTTTGAATTTAGACCCCATATTTTTCGAAAATTTTGACATTTTTTTTGGGTTAAATATCCGCCCAAATTTTGAATAAAATTTTTCAAAATCCTCGGAAGGCCCAAGGTATAGCGGATGCTCGATTGAGCGTTCGGAGGGTTGAGCGAACCAAATCCCACGCAATTCTAAGATTTGCTTCAGTTCTTGCAACTTTACAACAACTGAACAACATACACCTACAGATACGCTTCCTTAGACGCATACCAGTAGGTCTGAAAAGACCCCGAGCGAAAAAAACGATTTTTGCGGTCACGAAAAATCATTCAGTGATGCCCTAAACCCTGAATTTCCGATCCCGCGGCTCCGTTGCTAAAATCTCCGTCATTTTTTCGAATGACCGTTTGTACAACGACGGTAATTCCCCTAAACCTCCGGGTTGTACTGTACTGTCGCGCGACTGCCACGTCGGCGTAAATTCCCCCCAAAACGACAGTACAGTACAGAAAAATGACAGGACAATACAAACGGTCATTCGAAAAAATGACGGAGAATGGCCCTCCTGGAAGCAACGGAGCTATAAATCGGGGAACGGTTCAGAAATCGTCCACGATGGCAGATCGCGAATTTCAGTCGTTCTTTTTTTCCCGATTTTGCCGTTCTTGTTTTTCTTCGCCGAGTAAGCGTTTATTCCTCTTGTTAGGGTTTGAAATCGGTGCGGGGATTTCACTGTACGAGCCGGGTCAAATCATATATATCGTCATGGGGCGAAAGTGCTCCACGACGGGATTTGAACCCGTGACGTTCGCCGTTCTCTAGTGCGACGCTCTAAACAACTGAGCTACGCGGAGGATGACGATCCTTTCGCGCATTTCAGTGGTACTCGTACAGATCGGACTGTTGCAGATCGATGATCGACCATGCGTGTGACATCGACGACGACGTACCAACAACGCGACTGCGGGCGTCTGTCATCTTTCGATCCGTAACACCTCTCTCGCAAAACTTACGGGCTGAGTCTCACGGCTTGTTTGACCGTGTATATTACATGACAAACATGGTACTAAGCATGTGTATGCATCAAGTGATGATACCAAGACTGTTAGTACCAAGTAGGTACCAACAATCTGAGGATCAGTTAACGCATTCTTTACATTTTCAGAATCCACTCAAGCGGGCTACTTGCGCCCGGTTGCGGGATATGTGTTTTCACGTAAAAAGGGATTCGCCCAGGGATTCGCCTCTATAACTTTCGCCTCGCTGCCCGTATTAACAAAATAGGTACGGTTTTGGAATGCTGAGGCTCTTGCGCATCGATTGCACTCATCCGATATACCCCACGAGCGGGTGGGGTATAGCGGATGTTCGATTGAGCCGTTCGGAGGGTTGAGCGAACCAAATCCCACGCAATTCTAAGATTTGCTTTAGTTCTTGCAACTTTACAACAACTGAACAACATACACCTACCGATATGCTTCCTTAGACGCATACCAGTAGGTCTGAAAAGACCCCGAGCGGAAAAAAATGATTTTTGCGGTCACGAAAAATCATTCAGTGATGCCCTAAACCCTGAATTTCCGATCCCGCGGCTCCGTTGCTAAAATCTCCGTCATTTTTTCGAATGACCGTTTGTACAGCGGAGGTTTCCTCGGTGCAACCCGGGGTTAGTGAAGCAGAGATGAATGCACTCAATTCAGTAGACCATTCCTGATCTACATACGCATGTATACAATAATTGTTTGAACGCATATTATAGGGGGTACGTAAACGTACAGGTGGGGAAAAAATAATCCCCAATCTTCGTGAACGAACGTATAAACTAAAACTTTGAAAACAACCCAACCCCCCACCTCCCCCTCCCTCCCCTCCTCCCCCACCCTCCCCCCTCCCCTCCCCTCGGGCCTCCCCTCCTCCCCCACCCTCCCCCACCCTCCCCCCCTCCCCTTCACCCCCCATCCACTCCCCAATATTTATATTCAATACACTCGAGCTTCAATTGATATAATATGCATACAAGATACAATGTGTCGTGTACAACCTACGATATGGGCGTCAATATTTGCACTGTTAACGGACTGAATTTCATCCATCCCCCCCTCCCTTCCGCCCCCTTTCTGTGTTCCAAAAAACACATACTTAACGTGACCCCGTTTATTCGTCTCGTTGTTGGTCTATCCATCTCCATCTTGGGGACGATGGGGGCTCGCCCCCAGACCCTCCTGAATTATATTATTAACGCAGTCATTCATGGGTGTCCTTACTCATTTATACCGCACGCTGGGTACGTTTCAATTTTTATTTACAATACACTCGGGCTTCAATTCATATAATATGGATACAGCATACAGTGACGCACTTCTCTATTCATGATTTGTATTGAATAGCAGCCGGCAGAAATGCTATAAAACGAATGATTAGGCTACTACTTTTATGTTCCGCTCCGCCAACGATCGACCTTTGGTCTTAAAATAGAAATATAGTGATTACTGTTTTTAACGATGCCACAATGCATCCATATAAATATGGAAATCTAAGTTGGGGCAGAAGCAAAGGATTTATATGCCACGTGTATGGATAGCATTCACTGTTTCTGAATTCACGTTATATAAATCTCGGCCCATTTTGTTGCGCAATATCTATTTATAAGATCGCTTCCGGCGTAAGGGTTATTGACAGCACACTGTTCAATGGTCACAACGGCATTGTTCACTGTTCCCGACAGCGACACTTGAACGACTTGAGCGTAACGTTGCGTGCTTTTTTATATAAATCAAGTAATCAATTTATTCCTGTTTATATTTTTCATTATCCACTGATGACCTGAATTATATTATTGACGCAGTGTGAAGTGATTTGTAAAATATGTGCCGTGTCACCCCCCCTCCCTCCCCTCCCACCCCTCCCTCCCCTCCCACCCCCCCCCTCCCCAACCCTCCTCCCCCTCCCCAACCTCCCCCCCTCCCCCTCCCCCAACCCCTCCCCCCTCCCCCCACCTCCCTCCCCCACCCTCCCACCCACCCTCCCCTCCCCTCCCCCACTCCTCCCCCTCCCCCTCCCCCTTCCCTCCCCTCCCCCTCCCCTCCCTCCCTCCGCCCCACTACCCTCCTCCCCTCCCCAGCTCCCCTCCCCGCTCCCCCTTCACCCCCTCCACCCCCCCTATATTTATATATAATGCACTCGAGCTTCAATTGATATAATATGCATACAGCATACACTGTGTCGTGTATGCCGTTATTTACAATACACTCGGGCTTCAATTTATATAATATGGATACAGCATACGCTGTCGTGTACAGCCTACGATTTGGGCGTCAATTTTTGCACTGTTAAAAGCACTGAATTTCATCCGTCCTTGCAAGCATTTCTGGGATTTGGCAAGAATGAGGACCGAGTTTATATAGGGGGTACGTAAACGTACAGGTGGGGAAAAAATAATCCCCAATCTTCGTGAACGAACGTATAAACTAAAACTTTGAAAACAACCCAATACACCCCCACCTCCTCCCCCCATCCCTCCCCCCCTCCCCCTTCCCCTCCCTCCCCTCCCCCCCCCTCCCCTCCCCCCTCCTTCCCCTCCCCCTTCCCCCTCCCCCCCCTCCCCCACCCTCGGGCCTCCCCCACCCTCCCCTCCCCTTCACCCCTCCACCGCCCCCCCCTATATTTATATACAATACACTCGAGCTTCAATTGATATAATATGCATACAGCATACACTGTGTCGTGTACAGCCTACGATATGGGCCTCAATATTTGCACTGTTAACGGACTGAATTTCATCCGTCCATCCGTCTTTCGGGCTGAGTAGATAGGGGGTAACGTCGGGGGCTCCGCCCCCCGCACTCTCCTGAATTATATTATTAACGCAGTCATTCATGGGTGACCTTACTCATTTCTACCGCACGCTGGGTAAGTTTTAATTTTTATTTACAATACACTCGGGCTTCAATTCATATAATATGGATACAGCATACAGTGACACACTTCTCTATTTATGGTTTGTATTGAATAGCAGCCGGCAGAAATGCTATAAAACGAATGATTAGGCCACTAGTTTTATGTCCCGATCCGCCAACGATCGGCCTTTGGTCTTAAAATATAAATATAGTGATTACTGTTTTTAACGATGCCACAATGCATCCATATAAATACGGAAATCTAATTGTTATTTACAATACACTCGGGCTTCAATTTATATAATATGGATACAGCATACGCTGTCGTGTACAGCCTACGATTTGGGCGTCAATTTTTGCACTGTTAAAAGCACTGAATTTCATCCATCCTTGCAAGCATTTCTGGGATTTGGCAAGAATGAGGACCTAGTTTATATATGCAAATTTATTCCAAAAGTTTTATTTACAATACACTCGGGCTTCAATTGAATACAGCATACGCTGTCGTGTACAGCCTACGATTTGGGCGTCAATTTTTGCACTGTTAAAAGCACTGAATTTCATCCATCCTTGCAAGCATTTCTGGGATTTGGCAAGAATGAGGACCTAGTTTATATATGCAAAATTATTCCAAAACTTTTATTTACAATACACTCGGGCTTCAATTGAATACAGCATACGTTGTCGTGTACAGCCTACGATTTGGGCGTCAATTTTTGCACTGTTAAAAGCACTGAATTTTTCCTCGATTTTTCAAAAGAGGGGGAATCTTCGATTTCATCTCCGATTTTTTCCCCAATAATTTTTATAGCGTCTGGCATGTGAGCGATCATATATGATATATGCATATGTCGTACATATCATACATGTCTGCATGCATGCATCTTGCAACTATTACGTGATTATATTATCATTTCTCAATCTCTGTAATTTTAACCTACGATATACGTTCCTCCTTTGATATACGATTATTATTATTATTTTTATTATTTTTATTACTATCATTATTTCTTTATTTGTATATTTTTATTACTATTGTATTATTTATTATTTTATTATTATTTTATTATTATTATTACTATTATTATATTATTTTATTTTATTTCATATATCTCTGTCCATCCATCGCACGATGCACAAGGATCGATTAACCTGAGACAGGATAGTGATTGGATAATATGGTCGATCTCCGCTAGGCTATTTGAATTCTGATCGTTCGATCATCTCATCATTCATTTATATTTTATTACAAAGAATACAAACGGTGGACGCTGACTGAACCATGGCCATGACCGACTCGGATAGTGTCATCATTCCGCTCTATCATTCGCGGTTTGGTAGTTTAAGGTGTCACCCGTAACGCCGTAAGTAGGTGAGTAATTTGCTTTGGTCTTAAAACAATACCGTGTCACTGTCGACTGTGACACTCTCACGTCAGTGGTCAGATGCAGTAGGTTCCTAGAGCTCTACAGTGACACAGATGCCTAAGGGTGCGGGTGCCCTGGGGTGCCGTGAGGTTTCAAACCATTTTTCTGGAATTAAATTTCATAACAAAATCTATATTTAACCGATACATAAAGTAACTAACTTTCAAAAAAACTTAAGAGGCGAATTTTGCAACATGACCCCCTATTTTTATTGGTTAGGATCCAAGAATGGCGAGTCAACGTGGTATAACAAGAAACCTCAGGAAAAGTTATTAGTCATTAGTTATTAGTTATTAGGAAAAGGTAATATTCGAGCCCTATTTCTAATAACCTAAGTCGAAAGTGAAAGAGCGATAGGACGTAACATCATTGCACATACGACATCAAAGCACATGGATACGACAAACGATAGCGATACAGTCACAGGCGAGTAGGGTCTTGGGATAGGGTCATGCTGGATGCTCATGCGATCCGATGGCATGCTCCTTCGCTTGCTCCATGCAGTACGCGTCAAGGTCTCGACCAGTTCTCTAAACCGGTTCCTTAAACTCGTGACACGCCTCTGTCGAGCTCGTGTCGTCGACCAGTTCTCCTGGACGTGAATACCGAATCGTATTATAATTTATAATTATATAAATCAAAATACAATTTTATATTAGAAATAAAAAAATCAATACATCAATATAAATACCACATTCTTGTGTACAGAAGCCTAAGAAATAATTTTGTATATAAATAATATCCCATTTTTATATATTTTATCGGAATCGTACTATAGTAATAGTGTATATAAAACCTCCAAGCGAGGTTTCCATAGTGTATATGATAATATATTATCGAGATGTCTACTGTGCAGTTATTATATATATTATTAATTATATATTATTAATGGTGTAACTCGTCGTGTATCACGGGAGGGGGGCGCATCGACAAAGGGGACAAGACTAGGTCTCAATCCAGGGGGAGGGAGGGGGGCAATTAACCCACCAAAGTCGTTACCGTAGAGGTCCGGGGCGTGACCCTTTAATGATCGGGATGGGTCCGGATCGTTACTAGCAATAACCTGTATTATTAGCGAGATAAATGTGTAACAAACGCCGGCTTCTCGTGGTACCGAAGCCGTGGTTGTCCAACTGGTGACAGGCGTGACACGAGTCATGACGAGTATGACAAACCTCGCGCGTTACAACTGCTTGAGGGTACCAGGCTTGGTTAAGAAGATATGGTCATTGTAGGATGACTATGAAGTGATAAGAAGATATGACAGCTACAATACTGTCACTGACGACGTGTCAGTCAGAAGATGGGGAGTGGTAACATCATTAAAGCTACAATATTGTCACCGACGTGTCAGTCAGAAGATGGGGAGTGGTAACATCATTAAAGCTGGCATAGAATAGTGACATCCTATTGGTCTAGATGAAGATTTCAGGGCGGAAGCCTGTTACAAGTTTTTACAGATGTGACATTGACTTGAGAATAAGTAGGCTCTGACCGCAGGTCAGGACCGTAGCGGACTCATTATTGTTTTGCCTTCGCAAGTGCTAGGTGGCTGTTCGCGTGCCAAGTGATAGATTGCTAAGACAGCGCTCTGCTCACAGTTTTGTACAATAATTCGTACTTTTGGTGATTTTGTTAATCTTTTGATTAACTCCCATGTTGTCTCGTTTGTTTTGACCCGTCGTGGTGCGACAATACATATTCGTTATTTGATTCGTTGGATGCGGGTGTTCATATGCACCATGCGTCGGCTTACACAGTTGTCGGTTGGAATATGAAATGAAACTTATCATAGGAGGGCCGGTTCGGCTTAATTTGGGGGTATTTCACGCCAAATTAAGCCGAATTAAAATGTCGTTTTGATGGCGGGTGACAACATGGGAGTTAATATATTATACTGCTGTTTTTATCTTTTTACAATGTTAGAAATTTGGGCTTGTACGTGAGAGCCTGGCACGTGTTTCTAGAATATCAGATTTTCAAAAATTTTGTAGCTCTACGATCGTGTGTTATGCTGGAACATGCCTGGATTATTACAGACTTGTATGTACGTTGAGAATATGCCAGATATATACATGCGAGCATCGAATTTACTCGGGACTATCAGAAAATTGCCAACTGTCACAAGTGAGTCCGGGCGGAGTACAGACGAGGCAGAGTAAAAATGGCATTTACCTCGCCAATAATACGGGTAACACGAATACTAGCAGAGTCTCTGCAAAAACCGACGATTGACTTTGTGGGGGTGCTTGAAAAGTAGCGTATGAGTTTTTTTCGATGCGGCAAAGCTTTCATGTCCTACCATATGCATCAAAGATAAGGTGTGTTATGTACCGGTCCGGTACACTCGCTAGAATCGAAACAATCTCGTTACTAGTAATACGCGGTATAATAACAGAGTCTCTGCAAAAACCCAATTGACTTCGTGGGTGCTTGGAAGATAGCGTACGATTTATTTTTCGATGCGGCAAAGTTTTCATGTCCTTCCATACGCATCAAAGATAAGGTGTGTTATGTATCGGTCCGGTACACTCGCTAGAATCGAATCAATATATTTACTAGTAATGTACGCGGTATAATAGTCTCTGCAAAAGTCCGATGGACAACTTTTCGTGTGACAAGGTCTAATTTATAACATATTATTAGTTTTTCACACGACAATAGATGTTCGTTACCTAGTGTTGCTTACTTATGTACTCATGCTTTCCCCTTGTGCATGTGTGCATAATGCCCAACCGCCTGCCGGCTCCGCTTACTGGTACGCGATTTGGTTGCCATGCGGCTCCGCTTACCCCTAGGCGGCACCATCCATGCATCACGAACACCATCCGGCTCTACGACAGCGACATGATCTGCACAGCCTGCATGCTCTACCATCGCATCCACAGATGCAACCTCTGCGGACGCATGAGCCTCTGGTGCAACCTGATCCTCCATCTTTCGTAAATTCAACTTGGCCACCATCGGACCAAGAATTTCGTGGTTGGCGGAACGTGCTTGTTGCACAATCTCGAATATCCGATGTGCACAGTAATATTGCGACCTGGACATATTCTCAGCTTGTCCAATGTGACTCTGGATAGGCTGTGTCTGAAACTTGGGATTCGTCGCGCTGAAGTGAATGAGAGATTCTGCTAGAGACTTGCTGATGTGAATATCTGTCGGTGGGTGAAGTGGGGACACAACTTTTGCTTGCGACGATATGCTTCCCTTTAGAGATGATGTCGCTGATGGAGGCACCAACATAGGAGAAACCGATTCAGGCACACGTGGAGAAGCCTGGTGCTTACGAGGCGATCTTCGAGCAATCTGAGGGCCCTGAGGTGCCCCCGATGTCTCAGCAATGTCCTTAGGTTGATGTCGTACTACATGCAAAGCGGTTGCCAAAATATGCTTGCAGAGTTCGCTACGCGTCATGGCGTCTTGGCAGTTGCAACGCATTTTTTTTATGACGCCCGTCGAGTCTACACAAAAGCTGCATACATACTCGTTGTTACCTCCTTGAACAACGGAATTGTAGTAGTACTCAGTCCGATCTGTCTGCGGCTCTTGCACATTCAGCTTAGAAACTAAAATTGCCGACTGCGCTTTCCCAAACCGGACGGCTTCCGCTTGGGACTTGATGCGCTCGAAAGAAAAACGCTCTGGGCACGCATGGCCCCCATTACCTTCGGACATTTCGAGTGGATACGGAGACCAAAAGTAAGTATGAAGTTCCAAGTAATTGACAATAGCGCACTAGGTTAAGATCAACTTGTGCTGTGCTGACGTGAAACCATACACGGTATGAGTCTCTCAACTCTTGCACTTGCTTGTTTTACAGCGAACCGGATTGTGTCCACTCGAATATGCAAGATTGGAAGTACAGTTGATTTACTGAATATGGGTTTATAATTTCTTCTGGAGAGATTTGTTTACACGCACGTTTACATTACGTTTATATTATTATCTCATAATTCACATCGAGTCCAGGAGAACTGGTCGACGACACGAGCTCGACAGAGGCGTGTCACGAGTTTAAGGAACCGGTTTACAGAACTGGTCGAGACCTTGACGAGTACCTCCATGCACTACCCGAAAACTTTTGAAAAACCATGCAAACCTAACGCCAAGCGGCAACTTCTGACGTGAGACAGTACCAGCCGAGCGGAATGAAGGGCCAGCAATCTGAATGCCTTGGTATGAATAGCAATGTTTTCCGACATCCCACGATCACTTAGGACTGTCGAGGTGCAATATCAGCGCTTCCTGCGCCGCCTAGAATATAGAGAAAGTGAGGCGTTTTGAGACGTAGCTGCCTTTGGTATGCACATTACCGCTTTTCAGTGAGCCTAGTATGGCCTTGGAGATGGGCGCCCACACGTAATGCGGCGTTCTGCACTTCTCAGGAGGCTTCAGCTTCTCATCGGCCCTCTTTGCCGATTGATTTGCGCCCTGCGGATCGCTCAGATGATTCCAGCATTTGAAAAACGAGCGTCACGTTCAGTTTTGAACTCCAAGGCAGTCTTCCAAGTTCCGCTGCACCTGCTTTGCTGGTAGAAACATCACCTTGCAATATCCTCCCTCAGACACAGACTCCCACTTGCACAATGTGCTTGTTTTCAAGCCTTGTGCGGAGCATCTGTGTCGAGTGCTACACAAATTGGTTCACAAGCCTCACGACTTTCGAAACATTCGCTTGCAAGCCTGTGTTTTCTCATGGTTGTGTAGATATCGTCTGTCTTACCTCTGGATACTGGCACCGTTTGTTCGTGCAGGAATATCGTGGTGGCTGCCATTAGCGTACCACAAGCTTGCGCATTCCCAGGTATTGAACGCTAACTTTGTATCCCCGAGTTTCGTAGCTATATATTCAAGACGAGCAAGCGTTGATTAGCTTCTGATCAAAACGTAGTTGTATCACAATATTTCTTGACTGCTGGAAAAGTCCCGTGCCAAGAGCCTACCCATTGCCAAAGCCTTCTAAAATGCGGCATCACATCGTTTGTTCTTCGGACCAGGTTCCTGGCACGTGAACCAGCGGCCACATCCGATGTAGTTCACTCGCTCTTCGAAATTTCATGACGTGTACCTTGTTTCATCGGCAGCGCGGACTATACACGCAAACCTGAATGCAGCTCAATATATGATTTTTGTCAGCTTGAGATGTGCTTTAAACGCGTATCAAGTCAGGGTAATAAGTATGGTTAGGCTTCTGAAAGTTGCTGGTATTCTGTGGAATGCGCTGTTCTTGACGCCCGGCAGACTTGAGTACAAGAAGCTTTCTTGAGCGAAGCAATCGTTTGAGGATTCCCGACCGCAATGAAATCCCCGACGCTAGACACAAGCAACTCTCCGCACCACCACTGCGCCTCGCTGGTTTTGGGGTTGTTCCAAGGCGGCGGCTGAGTGAGACAAGTGAGCCCCAAAAACCTCGTCCATCTTCCTTTATGCATAGGCCCTTCGTTACGTGCACGTATCGTGACGCGAACTAAGGAAATGTCGTTGTGCACAAGGCACTTTGTCACGTGCACGTAACGTTTGGCGCAAGGCACCTTGTCACGTGCACGTAACGTTTGGCGCAAGGCACTTTGTCACGTGCACGTGTGCAAGGTTGACGTAACGTTTGGCGCAAGGCACTTTGTTACGTGCACGCAACGGCCGGACCACATATGGCAGCAGGAGGCGTATGCGATGACGAAGCGAGTTGATGTCTGTCCTATTGGTGCGCCAGATTATTTCGATTTCTATGGGGTGGACATCATTGTCCACGATGATAGCAGTAGCATCCCGACTCTTGCGACACTAGTAAGTTGTTCTGCTCCTACATCTTAACTGAAATTTGCGTCGCAAACTAGAAGCTCAACAAATGGAGACCCCTCTTGGCGACTGCGGCATAACGCTTTGTTGTTGCTAGACTGCCCGCAGGCCCTGTGATCAGTTTATGTTGCCTCCATACCACGTGGTATTTCCAAGGCGACACTCGACTGTATAGCCCACGCTGAGTCAACTCGCACCAAGAGTGCCTCAGGGGTGACTCCGCCGAGGTGCCGCAGGAGCAGCGCCTGTTAGTAAACGACGAGGCGACATCTGGTCCGCCGCCCATGCTGAAAGACAGGCTATCAACTATGCCAAGTCAGTCAATTCGTCATGAGGACCCACCTCATCAGAGTGGCAGCCCTTTGGAGGCAGCTTTGGCGCTCGGGCGAGTGAGTTGATGAGTGCTGAAGGTTGAGTCACTCGGTTTGTCAAACTTGACCACTGTCCCGCCAACCTACCGGTCGGCTCACCTGCTGCCCTACTCTGGCAAGGCCCGACCCATCCCACTCCTCTTTCAGGTTTAGACCTCGAACGATCTGATATCCGTCAGTATGTGCTCTTCGCCTCTGCCACTTGCAGGCGCCAACTAAATCGTCCTCAATCACGTTCGCACCTTCAACCTCCCCTGTAGCATCTCCCAGCACCTACCCGACTGCCTCTCTCACGTTCCCCCCCTCCTCTCTGTCCCCGACCGAACCTCCCACCAAATCCCCCACAGCGCCTACCAAATCTCCCACAGGAGCTCCAACCATAGCTCCCACGGTACCGCCCACCACGTCTCCCACTCGGCCCCCTCCACCGCCTCCCCGACAGCACACCCCACCACGTCACCCACGGCCTTCCCCACCTTGTCTCCCCACGGCATTTCCCACAACCTCCCCCACAGCATTTCCCACCATATCTCCCACGGCGCCCCCACCACGTTTCCCACCATATCTCCTACTGCCTCCCCTACCAACCCTCCCACAACCTTTCCCACCTTACCTCCCACAACCCCTCCTACCTCCACACCCACAACCTTCCCCACCTTACCTCCCACAACCTCACCCACTGCCTCCCCAACTGACACACCTACTATCTCCCCCACCATCAATCCAACCACCACCCCCACTACCTCCCCACCATTGCCCCCACTGCCTCTCCCACAGCACCTACAGCTGCCCCCACCAGCAGCCCCACGGACTCACCTACATTTACCCCAACATCCTCCCCGACGGCACCAACGCTAGCTCCCACTGCATCTCCCACGCAGTCCCCAAGCATACCACCAACTCGGTCTCCCACCACATCCCCGACCATGCCTCCCTCCCTCTCTCCCACTGTCCCACCCACGACATCACCCACGGATTCGCCAACTTACCCCCCAACCTTCTCTCCAACTGCACCGACACTTTCTCCCTCCAGCACTCCCACAGTCTCTCCTAGCACACCACCCACTGAGTCACCCACCATCCATCCCACCCACTCCCCCACCGCGCCCACAGCAGCCCCAACAATCCAGCCCACCACTTCTCCCACCACCACATCACCCACGGCCCCCACACTTCCTCACAATCTCCAGCCTCATCTTCTCCAACATCTCCACCTGCTACAAGGCATCCCACTTCTATGGCGCCCACTCACCACCCTCACACTCTCCCACTTCCCCACCTACAATCGGCCCATCAGCTTCAATCAGCCCATCTGTGGCTCCCACCAACCTCCCCACTTCATCCCCTTCCCCCTCACCCACGGGAAATCCTTCTTCCTTTTCACCCACAAGCGCTCCATCAACCACTATACCCACCAGCACCCCATCAACCCTCGCCCCCACGAGTAATATGCCCACTAGCACTCCGTCAACAGCGCCCCCCTCAACCTTTCCAACAAGAGCACCCTCTCAATCACCTACCCAATCGCCTCCCTCTCCCCCTCCGCCCTCACCGCTTCCACCCTATCCGCCACATGCCCCTGTTCCGCAAGCACCTTCTCCACCGCCGCCTTCGCCACCCCACCATCTCCATCTCCACCCTTCCCATCTCCTCCCCCGCCCTCTCCATCCCCTCCTCCTCTCCATCTCCCCCGCCATCTCCATCTCTTCCCCCTCCCTCTCCATCCCTTCCTCCCCCACTCCACCTCTACCCCCCTTCTCCATCTCCACCTTTACCCTCGTCACCACCACTGGTGCTAGATTCACCTCCACCACTTCCCTCTCCCCTCTTGCCAACGCTTTCTCCGCTTCACCCCACACAACCCCCTCTTGCCACGCCACCCACCCAGTCACCATTAGCGTACCCTGCCACACAAGCCGAGACCACTTTGTTGTTTACGATCACGTTCGGAAGTCTCAACATGGAGGCCTTTGAGACCAATTCGTTCAGCACGTCTTTTTCGACTGCGTACTCGTTGCAAGTGGCTGAAGCAGCTGCAGTCGTTCTCCAATCCGTGGCCATTTTGTCCATCCTCCCTGGCAGCGTGTCTGTGTTATCCTCGTGCAATTTTCTCTTGGCGGCGTCAGCATCCATGGCTCGATTCATCGGAATCCTTCAGGTGAATCCCCTGCGCACGCGCCGTTAGTGACACATGCGTCAGTAGTGCCACACACAGCTCTTGGGTTGAAAGATCTCACAGATAGCGGAAAGTTTGCACAGACGATCACTGCCTGCAGTGCCCCGCGCTTGGGCCGACATTGATGCGACTTGCTGCAAGTGGGCGCATCAGAAACACGGAATGTATAGCTGGAATTATATCCAGAAGGTGGAATGCATACAATAGCATGATGACGAGGATGCCTCCTTAGTGAAAAGCTCAACACAGCAGGAGCGATTTCGGCCGAGTCCAGGGATGGCAGGCCATGCTTCCATCCAGGCGTCCTAGAGGTGAGCAGAGCATGCAGAGGAGGTGGCATCCAGGTGGCGTCTTTCTGTGCAACGCATTCTCCGCTCCCACTTGCTAGCGCCACCGCGCAGGATGTGTCATTCTCCGCTCCCACTTGCTCGCGCCACCGCGCAGGATGTGTCATTCGGAGAAATGTGGCTCTCATAATGGAAGGCCTCAGGCAGCCGGCGAACAGCGGCAGGTGGCGGGCAGCATTGGCCCTTCTCCCTTCCGAAACCCCGTGATGACGGGTGATGATGGTGATGACGCGGCGTTGCTGATGGCATGACGTGGGGCGCTGGGTGGCAGGATGACCCATCCAGCATCTTTACCCATCCCGAATTTTCCCAGTACGGGGAGGTGACCTCTGACGATATCTCCATCCACACCTTTACAGCTAACAGCTCTGTGACCAACACCGCGGGAACAGTAGCTCCGACACTGTCACCGGCATCTGGCGATGTGTCTGTCACAGAACCTCCTATCCGCACCCCAGCTCATGCGGGGGGCGCGGACAGTGGCACCATGCCTGTTGCGTTGACCGCGGTTGAAGAGGACGACGACGGAGATAATGCTGGCCTTTTCGCAGGCGCATTGGTGTGGCTCGTGACGGGGGTAGGCATCGTGTTCTTGCTGGTGTGCTTTGGCATGGCGTGGTATTATCAGTACCGGGAGATTTTGCACGAGCGGGCCAAAAAGTCCGGCTGGCAGCCCCTCGGAGTGGCATCCCCCTCGGCAAAGATCACCTCCCCCGACTCGAAGGGTAAAAGCCAGCAACCTGAGCAATCCGCCTCCAGCAGCACACTCAGTAAGGATGCTGAGCTGAACGCGTGGGCATCGGTGATCAATCGCCACGAGCTCAAGAGTGAGAACACCTCCCCGGCAGTTGTCAAGATCGGACCCCTCGAGGCCAGTGAGCTCCCACCTCCGAAGTTTCTTCGCCGCACCCCTTCAAATTCACCCATGAGATTCGGCGGTTCCCAGCAGCAGCAAGAGCTTTCAAGCCCTCACAGCGCCATTGCTCCTAGTAGCCCTGGCGAGAATTCCAGCGCGAGGATAGTACCTGCAGCAGATTCTCCCACGTTGCGGCCATTGCTTCCGGTTGGAGGCAACGTGCGCTCCTCTTGACTGGTGAGAAATCATGTTGTCGAGGCATTCATGTGTCCATCTCAAAACAGGAATACCTTGCCAGTAGGCTGCTTCGAGACGATGTGCATTGGTATCCCTACTCGTCACGAGATCTTTTTCGCGAGCACCGGAACGCTGCTGCCCGGAGAGATCGGGTTTGTATGGAAGAGCTGCGTCCCTCTGAAGCATGTGGGCAGGATAGTCCATCCTTAGGCGAACCTCGACTCACTGGAACTCAGATATAGCCCTGTAGCACCATCCCTTTAGCATGTTATACTTAGTAGTGCATGCACAATTATATGTGTGTGCGTGCGTGTATATATATGTGCATATATATATATATATATATCCCAGAATTTCTTCTCTCAACATTTCACACATGTCTATTGATATGCAAATCCCTTGGTATATGTAAAAAGGGATACCCAACTTTTGGGGATATTTTTCAAAAGATGTCTTGGGAATGTGAATGATTTGTTTTGGATGCATTGAGTTTGATGTAACCTACATTTGTGAAACGAAATTTGCAAAAAATAACTTGTATGACCTTTATTTCCGTTTTCGGAATGAATATTATGGTCGTACCAATAATTACGACGAATGATGACGTCTAGTCTGTGTCGGTGGCTTACAATAGTTGCAGGCATATCACATGACAATGCACATTCGGTGTCACAGTCGAGCGAGTGACGATCGTAGACCCGCGATAAGACTCAGACCCCGATTATTTGTGGGTCTTGGTCTTGGTGTATTGCACAATGTGATCCTGAGTTATGATTGACATACATAACTAAAACGAATTTCACATTAGTACGTTGTCGAATCCAATCTATGAAATGTTCGTCAGAGCGCGCGTACCGGACCGAAAAATAAAAGGAGCACTGGGGCAGATCGGGTGAAGGATTTAAAATGGACTCATAGAGACCCTCCAATATCTCGTTAAGCAGGGCCCACTCCGTTGCATTAAAAACAAGCCGAAATTTCGAATATTCGGAAGGGGCTCTCCATAGTATTCCTGTGAACTTCGGGGGAGTAAGCTCTCTGAAGGGAGGAAGAGGTGGATGCATTATATAAAGCCGTAAAAACGTCACTCTGAAATACGATACGAACGGCAGGGCCATATCTATCCGTAACGTAAACCTCGGAAGATACCTTGAAACGTCACTCTGAAATACGATACGCAATTCATGGGGGCTACATCCTAAGAACTGTAAGGCTACATGCCTAAGGTGAGGGTTTAAAGTGGACTCAGTTCCCCCCAATATCCTAAAAAACACCTTGAGGGACGCCTCATCGGTGTAAGAAGACTGGTACCAGCTCAACAACAAAGACATCAAAGACATATACAAAGGTATTGCGAGAACAGGTGTTCCGCTCGGTGAAAACGAACTGGCTAAGCTCCATAAACAGTCCGGCCGAGTGCTTTTATCATGCATCTCGGAAACCCGGATAATACGAAATAATGATTGACAGTATAGTACTACTGTACTGTCATCCTAGCTACTAGCGGAGTCACGGTTCCGATCAGAGACAGGTCAAGCTAGGGGCTATCAGAGCCCATAATAATAACCCTGAACCTAAAGTCTAGCACACCACCCGGAGCTGTGACTGTAGCTAATAGGGCTAGGCAAGCGGAGCAAACTAAACAGATAACAAACAGCTACTTCACTGGAAACAGATATACTTTTAGCTGGGTGCCCGGGGACTTGTCCCGGCACAACCCACCACTGCGGCTAAGGCTAATCACACCTCCAGGATTTGATATAAGCAGACTCTAGCCACTGTAAAGCTGGTCGGCAGAGCCGAGTTCAGCTGACGGATCCCAAGGCAGGAAAACATCTGAAGTAAGTTGAGATGAGAATTGGTAAGCACTGACACCACCAGACCCAAGCGGGTCAGGCGGATCCCAGAGGGGAACGGTAGAATCACCAGATTGCAAAGCCGCCGAGGTCGATTGAGAAAAGAACTGTGTCACATCCCGCGGCGGCAATGACGGACCAGCAGTAGCCACAGGCGGGTAAAGAGAACTCAGCACTGTTTCATGTGACCGCAGCGAATCGTAGCCGTAAGTGGCTCCGGGCTCAACCAGGCCCCTGACACCACCGCCGACCACGAGGGTCGGCATCGCCGTAGCACTGAACAGAAACGTAGCCACCATGAAAAGAGTGAGTGCAAATTCACCGATGCCAAATGGCTTGGAGCCTCTGGGGACTCCGAACCGCCGAAATGCTGCAGCCGCCGGCGGTGCACCCCCCTCAATTTCAGTCAGGCAGACACCAGGAGGGTAGTTGGAGCCCTCCCCATCGTCATCGGAATCACATACATCAACAGGCTCAGGGTCAATGTCAAACCAGTCAGGGTGGACAGTGTTGAATGTTTTGAAAGACCTGTCAGCAGGAGCCATTGGGCCGAGAGCCAGAGAGGCAGACGGCGGCACAAAGGTGGCACGGTTGACTGCATGCAGGTCAACCGGCTCACCGTGCACAAGTGCAGAGGCCTTCGGCAGCAGCTGCTTGTCAGTGGCCGGCTCAGCAACACCACCAGCAAGCGGACCGCTGACCGCAGCAAATGCAACACGGCCAATAGAGAGGTGCTCAGCAGGTGCAGACTCAGCAGAGGCAGCAGCATCCTTGAACTGCTGCAGAGCCGTAGGCTCTGGAGCAAAGGAGTGCGCAGACAGTTCACAGATTTCAGGTTGCCCCACGAGAGCACACAAGTGCTCCATGGACCCTTCATCTCCAGCGTCATAGTACCGCTGAAAACGAAGGGCAAGCACGTCGGAGTCATAAGACTCGACGGCTTGGCAGTAGGATGCCGAGATGGACAATGGGTGAGTGTCCTTGTGAGGACACTCACTGAGCCAATGCTTTGACCCAACGGCGCGGCACTTCTCGTGCCTGCACGTTGGGACAAAGGTGCCAGACCGCTTGTCAAAAGCCACCTCCGGAGAGGTGGAGTGAGCAAGCGGCTGCACTCCAGGTCGGTGGAAGTTGCGCGGAGTGTGCTTCCCATGAGGCGGCTTGGAGCCACCCTTCTTAAGGGAATCCACATCCCGCTGCAACTTGACCAACTGAGCACTGAGCCGCTCAATGGCCGAAGCCAGGCCAGTGTCAGTGGTGCAAGATGCTACAGACATGGGGCGCCCTGCAGTGCGCTTGCCCGAGAGCCGCCCGCAGCGGTACTGCTCGCGCACGCGCGCCTGCAGGGTGAGCAGACTAACAGCCGCACGCTGGTCAGCTCGAGCAAACGAGTCAACCAGCGTGGCGTAAGCCGGCCCAGACAGAGCAGAGAGGAATTGTCTCTTAACAGCGTCTTCGGGCAGCGTCGTCAGACGCTGTGCATCCCGAAGACAGCTGTTGAAGAGGCGAATCCCCGCATCAGGGTCACACTCGTCAGAGATCCTCACCTCAAGCAGCTCAGTCAAAGCATCGAACGGAGTCGACGCGTCAGCAAGCATACGCACCACCTCCAGGGTGGCGCGTTTGCCATCAGCAGGAACATCCGCGCCAGAAGCCTCTACCCAATTACGGGCAGGAGACCCTGGCGCAGTCAGCAGCAGCAGCTCAGAGTACAAGAGTTCATTCGCAGCAGGCAGAACAGGGGTGTCAGCAGCAGTCAGGTCAAACAGGGGTGCAAATGCTGACGACTGCAACGTGAAGAGCTGCTGCAGCTCGGATACCAATTGATAAAAAATGTCCGAAGCCGATGTTTCGTCCCCACGGAATTTTGCAGCTTTGTCGCCCAGTACTTTTGTTGCTGCGGTTTTGGAACTTTGCACATCGAACGAGTCTCTGCGCAACCGATGCACGAGAGTGGCAGCCGCAGCTGACGCCTCCGACGCAGCCGAATCCAAATGCGGAGTTGTGGGCGTGGCTGCATTCAACGCCCCAACATCATCGAAAATTGTCGCTAGTTTTCGCGCTCTAGCGCGAGTACGTGGTCTCTGAGGCGTTTCCATTACAAAAATGACGGTGAGATGGGGAGCGTGGGCTAGTGTGGCGGCAGTAGTAAATCAGTAGACGCAGCGGCCAATTCCTGCAGAAGTCTCAGCGATAAAAACAACATCAAACAGGTCATGAGCCGATTGGCTAAAAGTGGTTGCGACCCACAATACGCGGAATGCCCTCTCCACCGGCCAGGTGAAACGTAAAAAGAAGCCATAGCGAGCGACGATACTGCTGCCGAAAAATGTTCCAAACTGATCTCCACCTCAAGGAGAGGCCATACTGCGAAAAGGTCAACTACTGCCTAAGGGGGCGCCCACCCCATCTCTGTGTCAAAACTTAGCCAATCATGGCAACAGCTAGGCGCTGTGCCATCAGAATTACCGGGAAAGTGGTGACGCGCATAACCTGCGAGAACAGGTGTTCCGCTCGGTGAAAACGAACTGGCTAAGCTCCCATAAACAGTCCGGCCGAGTGCTTTTTATCATGCATCTCGGAAACCCGGATAATACGAAATAATGACTGACAGTACAGTACTACTGTACTGTCATCCTAGCTACTAGCGGAGTCACGGTTCCGATCAGAGACAGGTCAGGCTAGGGGCTATCAGAGCCCATAATAATAACCCTGAACCTAAAGTCCAGCATATGTGGCATACGTGTCATACATGTCATGTCATGTCATGTCATGTCATGTCATGTCATGTCATGTCATGTCATGTCATGTCATGTCATGTCATGTCATGTCATGTCATGTCATGTCATGTCATGTCATGTCATGTCATGTCATATGTTATAATGACATACAGTCGTCGAGTATTGTTAGTACGGTCGACTATGACATGTATAGTCATAATATCTGTCATCCACTCACCATGAGTGACATCTGTCATCGAGAGGCCGAGTACGGTGTCTCGATGATGAAGCAAGACACGTTCTTGAAGAACAAACTGTTCTGAAAGGACGCGTCTTCGCTTCAAGCATGAATTGAACAACATGCGGGTATCAACAGGCTAATTCGATCAGCCGATACTGTTAGTTCACCCAATGTTCTCGGGTTCACAACCCGATGGTGGTAACGCCTATGAGGTGTGAGGACATTGAGGTATATGAGGAGCATTGAGCTCAAGCAGATGATTCTGGACACCAAACTGCACTCATGCCCACCAAATACTTGTTGCGAGTTGCTACTGTTCAATAGCAGCCGCAAAGTCTGAAAGGTTGAATATCAACCTTGACACCGAGGGTCCTGGTCACCAGGCGGTATACGGTAGCGAACTCCGGAGCCGGCGGAGTTCGGCTCCGGTGTTTGCTCATATTTCGGACATTCAGGATATTATTCCCGCCCTCCGCCCTTCTGTTGATATCCATGCTATGTTTTTGCGGCAATAAGTTTCATCTCTTGTTGATTCGCTGACGGTTCCGCCTTGACCGTCTTTGTTGTGGCACTAATTGTTGGATATACCCCTAGGACTCGGGATATATTCACTGCCGATTTTGTGCTTGTCCGCTCGTGGGGTAAAACCCCGCCCGTTGACCTTGTCCGTGAGGACCTTCAGCTGCCGCTTCACGTCGAGGATAATGGCCGTGAGGTCGGACAGCTGCGAGGTGTCGCCGTCAGTGGCCACAACCGTTGCGGACAGGGTGAACGAGGCAGTGTGCGTACCGGCTGCGACGTGTCGGGCATAGCACTCGAGGACCCACTGCTGAATGGTGAGGAGGTCCACGGCCGCCCGCTGCTGGTGCGTGAAGAGTCGCGACACCACCGGCGCGTAGAATCCGGGGTCCAGCGCCGCGAGGAACAGCTCCTTCACCTCGTCATCGTCGAGAGTGTTGCGCCTCTTGGCGGACCGTAAGGCCGCGTTGAAATCCGTGATGGACTCGGACGGGTCGGTGTGGGCCTTAAAGCGGACGCCAAGGAGGTCCGACGTCCCCTGAAAGGGCGCACCGGAGTCCAACAGTCGCCGTGCGAGCTCCAGAAGGGCTCGCTTGCCGTCCAGCGGGTGCAATGTCGCAGAGGCCTCGAGCCAGTCACCCGCTGGAGAGGCGGGACATACGATGAGCTCGAGCGTTGAAAAAAGAAGTTTGTTGGCCTCGGGACGGACGGCCAACGTGGAGTCCTCCAAGTCGAACATCGGCGCAAACAAAGCATCCTGCGCTTCGAACGCCTCCTGGAGCGAGCAGGCACCAGCTTGGAGAGAAGCACCTGCGCGTTGGACTCCGTTCCCGTGAATCGGTCATGCTTCTCACGGAAACATTTCCGGATCACGTGCTTCGCCACGCTCTCGTCGAACCGTTCACGGGTGAGCGAGCGAACCCCAAGAAAACGACTTGGGCGGAGTTCGCAGCCGTAACACCAGCAGGTGCCGGCGTAGCCGGCGTGACGGAATTACGTGCGGCGGCGGAGTCGAAAATTGTAGCTAAGGAGCGTCGGCGAGACGCCATACTCGAGGTCAATCTAGTCGCAACCATGGTAAAAGAGACTGTAGTAGAGACGAAGTGAGGGAAAATGGGACGAGGTGCGGAAGGAGCGGCGGCCAAAAGTCGTAATGCGGTCGTCGAGGAAAGCAAGGGAAAGCCGTGGCGTAAAAATCTCCCCACGTGCATGTGGATGCAGAGTGACGCGGCCAAGGAAAGTGGTGTCGGATCCGACCAAATTTCCAACGTCAACCAACGCGAAGCGAGGAAAATGAAGTCCGCCTCGTGCACAAGCCCCCCCGTAAGTCCAATCAACCAGGCATCAGCTAGGCCATACCGCTCCGCCGCGCCTCTAGTGGAGCCCCTCACTCCATCTCAAGCTAGGTTGGCCAAAACGTCACCCCCCCCCACGATTAAACTTACGTTTAAACGTATTGGGGGGGGGTCACGATTAAACTTTGCCGATTATTGCATATTCATAGTGGTGGGAACTGGACAGGCGATAGAACCCTTATATGTGGTCATTTGTTTGACTTTTATTATAGCATTTTATAAGCATTACAAGGTATCCAGGTGCCTCTCCCCGTTGATGCACATTGCTAACGAGTAAAGAACCTAGTACCTAGACATCAACACAACATCATGTCAAGACAGAAGACACACTTTGTTACGGTATGTATTTGAAGTGTAGCGGGAGTCTAGGAGCGTGCGCTAGATAATTGTACAGAGTGCACACAACACTTGGCAACGCTTCCTGGCTTCACGCAACCGTGTCACCCGTTCTGCCTTCTCCTCGGAGTTAGCCTCGGCATACGATGGAGACGAGATAAGGCCAAGACATATGTCGATTCCCCCGTTGCGCTGGGCAGCAATATGACAACGAATTCTTTGTGTGTGAGCAACGATGACCCTATTGCAGTGCAAACATTTACAGAGTCGAGGAGTCTGCGGCTTGCGCGTTGCCCGCCATGTCGCGGAATGCCGATCAAAGGCAAGAATTCCATATTTGAACAATCGGAGGACCTCAATTATGTCATATTGATTATCGATCCGGTGACATGACATCCTTAAGTATGTAACGTCGCCTTAAGTATGTAACGTCGCCTTAAGTATGTAACGTCAGACCCCCCACGATTAAACGTCCGTTTAAACGGATTTGGGGGGGAGCACGATAAAACTTCGCCCACGTTTTGGCCAACCTAGATCTCAAGCGTCGCTGTTTAGCCAGACATGGCTAAAATTCGCAGTGTCTGAATAAAGAGTGCGTGGGGCCAAACCTGTTGGATATACCCCTAGGACTCGGGATATATTCACTCAGTCGTGATAGGTTTTCTCAGAATGTAATAAAGTTGATCAGTCAACCCGATATAACGGGCATAAACAACGATTAGGGTTCGGGTTCGGGTGACAGTCATACACACTACTATAGGAAGAGTCACAAAGCGCAAGCGGTGTGATTGTTCCAACACTAATAACTTTAGATTATTAGTGCCTTCCTATATGATGGAAACACCGAAATGCTTCTGACATGCTCTTGCTTTACAGATGTGATTACTGGTTAGCTAGGGTAGCTAGGGTAGCTAGGGTAGCTAGGGGGGACCTGCAGGGCAGGTGTGTCACATAACCTTCCCTTTCTCGAATCTTGACGTCCGGAGTCCGGAGTCCGGAGTCCGGATATTGACTCCTCCGGAGTCCGGACTCCGGGAACCCCAAGCGCCAAGAAAACATATGTGATATGAGTGAGACGACATCGACAGCGACAGGATTCCACATTCCTGATGAAGATGTGATGAATTGACCGTCCCGTCGCGTCGCCGTGTCCGGCACTCGACTGCACTCGACTGCACTGACTGTGTCTGTCGTTGTCGCCCGTTCTGTCGTGACGAGCCCAGTCGAGTGTAAGCCACGACAACTTCCCTTGTGTGCTTTCGCAAGAACCAAGCGGTTGCCTATAGGTGCCTGTCACGTGGGAGTAATTGAATAACGACTGGTAAACATGGGAAACCTCATTGCAGTTGCGTTACAGAAATGTTTCCGAAATTTTGCATAAGGTCCGAGTATTAACACTGCAACAGCAGCTTGAACTGAGACGAGGCGGGTGGTAATCCACGTGGTGAAAACCGGATCGGAAAGCTTTGGACCTCTTGCCTCCTCCAAGTTCAACTGCAAATTCACCTCCATTAGAGGTTGTTTAGCTTCCATTATCTGGGACTGGTTCATAACCAGAAATCTGTACGTTCTGGTTTCCTTGAAGATTCTTGCTCCATCTTGCTCCAGGCCAATGTTCCGTTGTGTAATTTTACAACGCGCACAATAAATCTGCACTGTGTGTGGAAGAGTCGAGTCAGCCCTCTCCCCAAAGCATGCTTGGACCGGTGCTGTAGTCGAGCACAGCGCTGCTTGTCGGTGGTGACGACCCTGTCAACTTCCACCGCGTTATTGCAGTATTTTTTTCTAAGCACGAGCAACGCCCCCTGTGGAAGACACTGCGCGCTGCAAAACCTCCCGACGCGCAGAGAACTTGTTTGACCCGTTTGGGGTTGGAAATTCCTGGGTGCGCTGTGTAGTGGACAGCTCACATAAAAATGATTGTTCTAAGGTTCCCAGAGGTCTGTGCCACTGCAGGAAAAGTTCTCTGCTTCCCGTCGCAGCATCGCCATGGCAGACCCCGTGAAATTGACTCAAGCGTATTTTCGCGCGGAAACTTTTGCGGACATTCTGTCGTCCTTGAGAGAGGTTCGAGCAGTGTGTGGCTCTGAGAGCTGCGGCCGCCCGGCTTATGACCTCTTAAAGTCGAAGACAAGCGGGAACTTTCAGTGCAAGCAGTTGTGGGACATCTTGGATAAGAAGAGGGCCTCGTGCACCACATACGAAGCCGAGGTACCAACACCTTGCTAAATATGAGCCCCAGTGTTGCTCGAAAGTGAGCTAATCCTCCTGAACATAGGCCTCTCGCTGAGCGAAAAGGAGGCTCAAACTCCGTAAAAGTTAAGGAATGCTTGATGCCGCAACTGGCGCCACCGAAAGTGCGGTTGGCGGGATATCGCTGCCGGAAAAGGTAGCAAGGACAAGGCGGATGACGATTTGTTGCGGTAGTAGCCCCACCGTCGCGGACGGGGCGGCAGCAGCAGCACCGCCAGCGTGGACGGGGCGGCAGCAGCACCACCGCCAGCGTGGACGGGACCTGTAGCGGAGTGTTGCGGCAGCGGCAGCGTAGATGGAGCGGTTGGTGGGCAGCGTGGATGGAGCGGTTGGCGGGGTCTTGTGGCAGCTTCGGTTTGGCTGATGGGATGGAGCGGCGGCAATGCGGATGGGGCGATTAGCGGGTCGTTAAGGCAGGGGCACCGCAGGCAGAAATTGGCAGGATGTTGTAGCAGAGGCAGCGTGGACGGCTGGCGTGGTGGTGTGTGCGTGCGCAGTGTGTGTGGGGCGGTTGCAGGCGGTTGCACCAGTGGCCATAGCCAAGTGGGACTGATGTCAGTGGCCGCGTCGTGCGGACCCTTTCAGCCCACTTATATGCAGCCCGCTTAGTGTATTGCTGACACCGTTGTGCTCACGCCATGGGCGCTACCCTCAGGTGTGCTGCGGGTTGCGTGTGCTCGTCGTGGGCGCCGGACCCGCCGGCCTGCGCACCGCCATCGATCTCATGCTAAAGGGCGCCGATGTGCTCGTGGTCGAGAAGCGTCCCTACCTGAGCCGCAACAACGTGCTGCACCTCTGGAAGTCCACGGTGGCGGAGGTGAGCTCCCTATCTTGGGCCATGTAGGGGCCATGTTGCTGCTATCGCGGACAGTCACGGTGGCGTGCTGGGCTGTCTGCGGGCTTTGTCTGCCTCTCTCTCCCCCTCTGTTGTTTCTCAGTTGCCACCTTTGCATACGTCTAGTTCCTCGGCCTGAAGTCAGGATCCGCCCTGGAGGTGCACCCTGGAGCCCATGCGCACCCTGGAAACACCTTCGCATCTGGTCCGGTCACTTCCTCACATCGCTGGAGGTGCCGAGCGGGAGTGACGTGCAGCCCACAAGGGCCCCCCCTAGACCTCACGTGGGCACCCCTCCTGGCACTGAGGAGGGGGACTTCTGGTACCCTGCCGTGCATAGGGAATCGAGCTCGGTATGAAGTTCTTCTACAAGAAGTTTTGTGCGGGCGGCATGGACCACATTTCCATCCGCCGCATGCAGATAATTCTGGCGAAGGTCTTCCTGGTGCTCGGCGGGAGGCTCGAGGCGCGTTGCTCCCAGCGCCATTCTAACAGGAGCGAGACACTCTGAAGTGCCACCAGTGGCGTTACAGTCCCGCAGCGCTTTTATGATGAGCTCTGACTCAGCTCACACCGGGTTATACCCTTCTTGTACCTTCGCCAAGCCTATAGTGCAACCATCTGCAACGTTGGACTGAAAGACCGAAGGCAGGTCTTGAGGGATGTGCGCTTGTAGAGATGCATCGATGCCATCTCGCGTGCACTCGCCAAGCCTTTCACAGTGGCGCATGCATGATGCCACCTTTGCTTGTTCGGGGTGTGCCACTGCAGAGGTGTGCAAATGTGCAAAGGAAGAGTCAGGCTAAGAGAAGCGTGGCGTGCAGGTGGGAGTCACATTCAATGGCATTCGACATCCTACCGGTGGCGGCACCGGCTGGGGTGCAGACTTGTCCTATGACCCTTCACCAGCCGAGATTCAAGGGTTTCCCGTACCAAACCTGGAGAGCCTGGTTGTCGATGTAGTGATCGGAGCGGATGGGGAAGCAACCCATGTGGGCAAGGTGTGCAGCACTTCTCAAGTGTTACATCCTGTGAATTGAGTGATGCCAAAGCCATTTTCACCTAACTTCCACGAAGGGCATGCGATCAAAACGGGCTCACCTGTAGCTATCCCAGGGAAGATACACTGTGGGGCTCGCTCCTACTCTCCAGCGTCTCACGAGCCACCGGAATCCACTGCCTGGTTGTTCGAACGCCATCCGTGGGTCTCAGGCTTTGTGTGAACGCTAAGATGGCACACTACTGCGCACCACCGCATTTGCGAATCTCGTCCAATTTGTTCTGCTCTATGTCTAAACCGCATCAATATGGAGCTCTACCTCACCATTGCGCTTTCGCCGTGAGGTGTCAAAGCCCTTTCCGCTGATGGCTGCTAGCGCGGCTGGGACGGGATGAGTTCTCAGGTGGCTCAGTTCGACTACAAGACCTTCCAGGTCAGACCCTGCCTATAAGACCCTGCAGCTCTTTCACCCCTCTGCCGATTCATGCCTCTCGATTTGCCAGGAGGCTTCATCCGACGCTTCTGCAGAAGACGGTGGCCTGAGCTGTCTGTTGAGCCCTTGCCCTAGCCCTGGCTCGGACTGCCGAGCGGGTCAACAGCACCCCAAAGGGCGGCGTCATGTGCCCCGAGCATCATGTGGATAAGGGGACCTTGCGGAGACCGGGGTGCCACAGGGACCGCGAGCCGTCGGTATCACCTTCAACTTTGTCAACGGTGGATCGCCCACCGAGCTGACACTGGACGAGTTTGGGATCATTCGGTGAGTAGCTGGAGCGCCTCAAGGCCCCTAAAGGCGCCTGTCTCTGACGAGCTCTGCGGCGCCCTGGAGTGTGGCTGCACTGCGCGCCGGAGTCTGGGCTTCGCTGCAGAGAACAGACAGGGAAGGGATTCTCAGCAGAGCTTGCGTGTTCACAGTGGCGCGTGGCATCCCGATTCTCAGCAGAGCTTGCGTGTTCACAGTGGCGCGTGGCACCC
>LGRX02018932.1:29265-45573 GCA_001247695.2 Cymbomonas tetramitiformis | reverse complement strand
GTGCGAGCCACGAAGCTGCTTGCCGGTGCGAGCCACGAAGCTGCTTGCCGGTGCGAGCCACGAAGCTGCTTGCCGGTGCGAGCCACGAAGCTGCTTGCCGGTGCGAGCCACGAAGCTGCTTGCCGGTGCGAGCCACGAAGCTGCTTGCCGGTGCGAGCCACGAAGCTGCTTGCCGGTGCGAGCCACGAAGCTGCTTGCCGGTGCGAGCCACGAAGCTGCTTGCCGGTGCGAGCCACGAAGCTGCTGGCCGGTGCGAGCTAATTTGCTGCTTGTCAAAAGCGAGCCACGAAGCTGCTTGTCGTGGGTGTAGCCACTTGCTGCTTGCCGGTGGCGAGTCCACGGCTGCTTGTCAGCGAGCCACTTGCTGCTTGCCGGTATGAGCACGGCTGCTTGCCGGTGCGAGCCACGAAGCTGCTTGCCGGTGCGAGCCACGAAGCTGCTTGCCGGTGCGAGCCACGAAGCCACGTGCGAGCCACGAAGCTGCTTGCCGGTGCGAGCCACGAAGCTGCTTGCCGGTGCGAGCCACGAAGCTGCTTGCCGGGTCGCGCGTCAGCGCAGGGCCCCGGTTGCCACCGAGCAGCTCGCTGCATGCAACATGCCTGGTCCCCCTCCCCCCCCCTCCGACTCCCGAATGCAGCGCCAGATCCTAGCCAAAAAGTGGGAGATCAGCACATTCCCATCGCCACGTCGGCGCTCCTGCAAACAGCTTGGACCCTGCGTGTTACTGGCTGAGGCCGTCCTGCCCGGCAGACTTAACCACCTGTGGTGTGGCTGAGAAGGCAGGAGATGAGAACACGATGGGGGGCCTGCGATGGGGTGTGTGGAGGGCACGCAGCCTGCTGCAGGAGTCTCCGGATTCGCTCATGAACGAGCAGCAGCTTTCCAAGCTCCCGAAGGTGAGTGTGGCCAGCTCGTTTTGATCGGTCTCACTCTCGAGAAAGGGAGAAGCTTCTTACTGGTGGTGGAGATGCGCCCACCTTGGCGTGGTTGCTGCGCTGCGTCTTCGCCGTCCTCAGAGAGCCCTGCGCCCCGTGGCATGTGCCAACGGAAACCCCTTGCGCGCAGTGTGCGGGGGGTCCGCGCGGTCAGACTTGGTTCGTGATTCCGTTGATGTGAATTTTGAAGCGCGGTGCGGTGGAGTTGGTGGCAGGATGGGAAGAAGAGCTGTGACCCAAGTATGCGTTACCTGCGGTATGCTACTGCAGCAGCGGCGACTGGGGAGACGGCCATGGATCCAGACGTGCAGCAGAGATGCTGGGTTCAGCTGCCAGAAGATGCGCAGCAGCTTCCTTCGGCTTCGGCTGCCGTCTCTTCTGCCCCCAGTGAGCCCTATCCAGCCCCCGAAGCAGGCTCCATGGAGAAAGCCCCTGCAGAAGCCGCCGAGAAGGAGCGTCTGGAGGCGGAGGCGCGGACCAAAGCAGAAGCTGTCGAGAAGCAGTGTCTGGAGGCGCAGGCGCAGGCGCACGCCAAAGCAGAAGCTGCGGAGAAGGAGCGTCTGGAAGTTGAAGTGCGGGTCAAGGCGGAAGCTGCGGAGAGGGAGCGTCTAGAGGAGGAGGCACAGGCCAAAGCGGAAGCTGCAGAGAAGGAGCGTCTTGCGGCGGAGGCGCGGGCCAGGGCAGAGGCTGCAAAGAAGGAACGTGTGGAGGCGGAGGCGCGGGCCAAAGCAAGAGGCTGCAGAGAAGGAGCGTGTGGAGGCGGAGGCTTGCGCCAGGGCAGGAGGCACGGAGAAGGAGCGTCTGGAAGCGGAGGCACGCGCCAGGGCAGAGTCTGCAGAGAAGGAGCGTGTGGAGGCGGGCGCCCAGGGCAGAGGCTGCGGAGAAGGAGCGTCTGGAAGCGGAGGCACGCGCCAGGGCAGAGGCTGAGGAGAAGGAGCGTCTGGAGGCGGAAGCTTGCGCCAGGGCAGAGGCTGAGGAGAAGGAGCGCCTGGAGGCGGAGGCGGAGGCGCGGGCCAGGGCAGAAACTGCGGAGAAGGAGCGTTTGCAGGCGGAGGAGAGGGATATAAAGCAGCACGAGGCAAGGAAGGCTGCAAAAGCGGAGGCGGAGGAGAGAGCAAGGATGGAGGAAGAGTTGAAGGAGCGAAGGGCACAGGAGGCAAGGGCTGCACAGGCAAGGGCGGAGGAGGAGGCTAAGGCGCTCGAGGAGGAGGAGGTGCGTAGGAAGCGGGATGCAGAGGAGAGTGCGCGGATGCGCCTTGAGCAGGAAGCTGCGCAGCAGGTGCAGCTGCATGCGCAGAAGGTGATGGAGGAGCAGGAGCAGCTGAGGGCGCGATTAGAGGAGACGAAGCGCCAGGAAGCACGGTCAGAAGAAGAGGCACGGAAGCGGCAGGCAGTCCGAGAGGAGGAACAGCAGCGGCTCCGGAAACAGTGCGAGGAGGAGGAGCAAGCATTCGTGCGCAAGCTGGAGGAGGCGAAGGCGTTGCAGCTGCGGCGCAAGCTCGACGCCGAAAAAAAGCAGGTTGGCTGTCCCACGTTGTCTATCTCGCCCAATCGGAGTTAGGCTCCCGCAACCGATGTGTGTGGCATCCCTATCGATGGAGGATAAGAACGCAATTGGACTGTGCAAAGGATATCCTCGTGAACGAAACGCGTCATGTCCTTGCGGGGCGAAGAGGCGTGCTCCCTGCCTTCTGCTTTATGTTGGGTCTCGATCACGAGGCTGTGCTCTCGTCAATGTGCAATCCCTGATTCCACGGTCTAGATGCTGCTCTCAGTATTGACGCCTGGTTTTGGCTGCCTGTGGCCATCAGTTGCATATGGAGGCATGGGTGACTACGTGGAGCTCATGCATAGACCTCACTTATTGCCACCCGTCGAGGGGTTGGATATGCGCATTCCATTCCCGGGGCTTCGAAAATGGCAGTGACGGTTGGAGGAATTTGGGGTATTGTGCAACTGAGCCGTGGAGATGAAATGCAGAGGGAGATTGAGGCGGAGGAAGAGGCTAAGCGTCAGCAGCGCGCAGCGGCGGAGGAGGAGCAGCTGCTGGAGCACCGGCAGGAGTTGGAGCGCGTGGAGCGCGAGTGGCAGGAAGAGCAAGACCAGATGCAAGCGCGCGCCAAGGCTGCGGCGGAGGAGGAGCGCAGGCAGGAGCAAGCTCAGCGCGAGCATCTGATGCAGCAGGCTGCACACGCCCAGGAGCAGGTGCAGGCGGAGCTGCTGGCGGACCGGGAGGCGAATGCCCAACACCTGGCGCAGCTGGAGGTGCTTCCGCTCCCGCCGATTCCCGCTCAGCTTACACGATCCTCCATGAGTGTGCTCCGCTGCCAGCCAATGGATTGGGATTTAACACTGCCTGATTCGTTTTGCGGATGCGGCATCAACGAGCTTTTAGAGCTGCCCGTTCACCACAACTTGTTTTGAGGTTTGATCGTGCTGCCAGGGGGGCAGCCGGTGCAGTCGGAGGTATTGGTGCAGTCGGAGGCGCTGTCCGTCCGCGCCGGCGCGCATCATCGCAGGAGAGCTTGGCGTGAGGCAGCTCAGAGAGGGTTCTGATGGTGGGTGGCGCGGCGATGGGGAGAGGGCTCAGAAGGAAGGATGGGACCGCATCGAGGAGCAGAAGCAGGATCTGGAGCGGTTGCGAGCTCAGAGGGAGGTGGCACGCTTGGCGCGCGAGCAGCGGCACAAGACCGTGTCCCTGGCCGAGCAGTGTGAGCAGGATGGGCAGAAGCAGGATCTGGAACGGCTGGGCAAGAGGTTCGTCCGAGGCACACATCTGCTCGGATGAGGATCTCGCCATTGGGCGTGGATCGGTACAAGTGCTGTGATGACCTGTCATAGAGCCGCTTGGTCTGCGGGCAGGGGCTCTCTTATGCGGGGCCTCTGATCACCTCGGCCTTGACGGAATGACGGCGGGCCTCTGATCACCTCGGCCTTGACGGAATGACGGCGGGGCTCTGATCACCTCGGCCTTGAGGAGCGACGAGGCGGGGCTCCTGGTCACCTCGGCCTTGACGGGCCGGCGGGCCTCTGATCACCTCGGCCTTGAGGGAATGACAGGCGGGGCTCCTGATCACCTCGGCCTTGAGGGAATGACGAGGCGGGCCTCTGATCACCTCGGCCTTGAGGAATGGCGCGGCGGGCCTCTGATCACCTCGGCCTTGGGGAATGTGGCAGGGGCTCAATCCTCGGCCTTGAGGGAATGACGAAGGGCTCTGATCACCTCGGCCTTGAGGAATGACGAGGGCCTCTGGATCACCTCGGCCTTGAGGGAATGACGAGGCGGGCCTCTGATCACCTCGGCCTTGAGGAATGACGGCGGGGCTCGTCACACACACACACCGGCCTTGAGGAATGACAGCTGGGGCTCTGATCACCTGGCCTTGAGGGAATGACGAGGCGAGGCTCTGATCACCTCGGCCTTGAGGACGACGGCGGGCTCCTGATCACCTCGGCCTTGAGACGCGGCGGGCCTCTGATCACCTCGGCCTTGAGGGAATGTGGGAACGGGGGCTGGTGTGAAGTGCTCGCCTGTCTTGAGCACGGGGGCTGGCGCGAAGTGCTCGACTTGGCACGAGACGCAGTCCGTCCGGAGCCCTGTGCTGGCTTCTCCCCGGTCGCGGCTTCAGTGTGACGGCCTTCCGCAGCCCCGGGCCCGGCTGCGGCTTCAGTGTGACGGCCTTTGTAGCCCCGGGCCCGGCTGCGGCTTCAGTGTGACGGGCCTTCCGCAGCCCCGGGCCCGTCTCGGAAGCACCAATGCTGCAAGTGGCCGACTCAAGAAGGCAGGCACCGCTAGGCGGCTGTGCTGACGAGGTACACTGCGGTGGGCTGGCGGCGGTATTGCACTGGATGGCAGGCACAAGGAAGCACTAGAGGCAGAGGTGGCGCAGCAGCCCGAGCAGTGGTCAGAGGTGGAGGACCCGAGTCTCCGGGAGCATCGGGAGCAGCTCCAACGACTGAATGCTCAGCGCCAGGTGCGTCCCTCGGGGCACGCCGTGTGCTCACGCCACCCCTTGACACTCTCTAGGATGAGGGCTGGAGAGTGCTGGTGTGCCCACCACATGCCTCCTCCTCGATTTCCATAGCGGCATACCGCTTCGGGAGCTCCAGCCAATCTCGCTGGATATGAATCGCATGCGGGGCTGGGATGGAAGCAGGAGCTCGAGAGGATGCGGGCGGATCGGGAGGCCCGGGCGGAGCAAAGGCGGCAGGAAGCAGCGCAGGAGGCGGAGGTGCACGCGCGGGCGGAGCTGGCGCAGAACGCAACGCGGTCCAACCGGCGGCAGCAGCGCAAGCGCGAGCGCGACGAGCAGCGCATGCTGCGCCAGTCCTTCGAGTCGCTGACGTCAGAGACTGGCACAGGGGCGGCGCGGGGGTCCTCCGACAGCGTTCTGCGCGGCTCGGAGGACAGCGCTGCGATGTCCGTCGACAGCCTCGGCCTCCCTGTGCGCGGCGGCCACGGGCGCGGCGCTGCCATCAGCTCCACGGACACGCTAGCGCGCAACTCGGCGGACTCCCTGCTCAGGGGGTCCGCCGATAGCCTGCTAAGGGGGTCCGCCGATAGCCTGCTAAGGGGGTCCGCTGACTCGCTGCTGCGCGGCTCCGGCGATAGCTCCACGTACGGGGCTAGGGGACATCGATATGGGGCACAGCACGAAGACCATCGAGTGCGCTTCCTCCCCCGTCCTTCTCATATCACCCCTCCTGCTGTCTCAAGCGTGCGGGCAGCTGCAGGGCGGGGCCCAGGACAAGCATCCTTGTCGCTTTGGCCCTGGTATTGAGGGGGGGGCGGGGTGCAACTCATCCCAAAGGCAGGATGCCGCTGGCACACTCGCCCTCTGGTCTTCTCTGCAAGTGTTTCAGGGAATATCGCATAGAAGTTGCACATTTGTGTTGCAAGTGTTTCAGGGAACATCCGCATAGAAGTTGCACATTTGCCGCGGCTCATTTCACAGACGTCTTCTGCTGAGAGAGCTGCTGAGAGAGCTGCTGAGAGAGCTGCTGAGCGCGCTGCTGAGAGAGCTGCTGAGAGAGCTGCTGAGAGAGCTGCTGAGAGAGCTGCTGAGAGAGCTGCTGAGCGCGCAGATGGCCGAATGCCAATCCAGGTCAAACAAAGATGGTATAGTATTGATCCAGCAAATTGGAATAGTGAGAGAGCAATGCTAATAAAGGCACTCAAATTAATATCGAACTTTTAGATACTTTTCACGCCCGAGGTTGTCTTTGTATTGTGATGTGGCTGAGGGGCGGAGGGTTGCTCTCCCCGAGGCCGAATCTACGCCACAGCAGCGCGCTCGTTAACGAAAGTTTTCCATGTTGTTTGTCACGCATCTTGCCTTTTCTATTTTCCCTGAACGCAGTGACCAGGATTTCGCCCCTGAAGAGCTGGACAAAAGCTTTAGATAATGCCGGGCTGTACTTTCGCAGGAGCGAAGGCGGCGGGAGCAGGCAATGCGCGAGGCAGAGGAGATGCGGCGGGAGCAGGCGCGGCGGCGGCTGCAGAAGGAGGAGGAAGCACGTATGCAGGCCAGCAGCTGCTGCTTCTGTAGCATCGCCATTAGCTCAAAGTGGCTCCTGGCGATGGAGTGCCCTCAGGTCTGCCCCAAGTCCCCTTTCCTTCCTAATTTAGCACAAGAAACTCGCCACTTACCTCGTTATGTATCTGCTGTCTGCTTTCCTAGACAGATGGGGAGGGCACGCAAATTTGGGAAATTGATGTACATTGATGATGAGATGAGGCAGTCGCTCATGGTGTGGTGGGCACTGCATGACAGGCTCCATGGTATCATCCTGGCCGGGTGGATACGTTCAGCACACGCGGCGGGAAGCCTGCTAGGATGGCATGCTGTGGCCAATTGCAGCATGGCAGTAGCAGGTACGTAGGATGGCATGCTGTGGCCAATTGCAGCATGGCAGTAGCAGGTACGTAGGATGGCATGCTGTGGCAAATTGCAGCATGGCAGTAGCAGGTACGTAGCAGGGGAACTGAAGATCTCGGAAGTTCCAGCTCGGACAGTGAAATATGTGAATGTCTTCACTGCAGTTCAGATCGGCGTTGGAATGCCGCTGCGAATGTCAAATCCTACATATCTGCCACGGCTGGGCTGGGAGTGTCTCAAGCCTACGTGCTCATCATTCTGCGTGCTCCTCAGTCGCTCCCTTTACACATGTTTGATGTTTATGAAGTGCGGTGATTGTATCGGGGTGTGACAATCTCCTGCCAGTGTTCATTTGGTGCTATTGTGTAATATCACTATCAAGAGTTTGATATGCTCCGTGTTCTAGGTGCAGGTGATATCTACGTTTTGCTACACGTGCCACATCTGTATAGGTAATAATAGCCTGCATTTGAGTGGGACAATCAGACATGTGGCCCTCGTAACAACAGGGGTGTATGGAGCAGGGATGGATGCAGACAGCGCTCTCACCAGCTAGCCATGCCTGGGGTGCCCCATGGCCAAGTGCACAATTCAAAACCGCTAAAGGAAATTGTAAATGGGATTTGTGCGAGTTGAAACCGATTATTAAAAGCAGGAAGCAAACAGCAAAGTTCGAGAATGGGCAGCATGTAAACATGCTCAATTATCGACTGTTTTTTTACAGGATGAACCGGTGTTTCTGTCAATTGACTGCTGCATGCCATAGAAACTATGAATGCGCCCTTAAGCTGTGTAGATTTATTTGTATGTCGGGGTAATTGAATTGTCAGTTACATTATATCAGAGTATCCCACGAACATGTGGAACATGGGGATGATCAGACTAACCTATTTATATGAACTACCAGATTAGGCCGATTGCGCTAGTAACTTCGGATGGCTCCTCGCTCAGATGTGAGTAGTTTGCTCGTTGCCTGCGTATGATCTTTGGTACAGTCTATCACAATCCCGAACCCATTGCACTGTCTACTCACCAGTATATGCAGTGGTGAGATGTAAGATGGCAGTCCCATTCGTGGCTTCCCTCTATCTTATCCGAAATTTCCGAACATATTTTAGGATCATCCTGCATTATTTCACTTTATCAACCAACAATTTATGGCTTCATCGGCATCGACACTTCTTGAATATGCGCTCTACTTTGTTTTGGTTTGGTTGGGAAGCAAACATGTACAATAAAATGTTCGAAGTCCATATTCGGCATTGTGGCCATATCTGCAACTGCATACACTTGCTAGCATCGCACATAAAATTGTGTAACGCACGCAGCATTTGGGCGCAAATAAAGGTTTCATTCGTTGTCATCGTAAAAACTGCGCGAGTCAACTGTTCACCGTCGCAGGAGTCGACGGCCGCCAAAGATTGAAGCGGCAATCCCCTCATTTTTTGTTTGCGCATATGCTGCTTTGGGAATTGTTAACTCCACTGAAGCTGATTCTGAAGCGCGCAATCTAAACGTAGATTGTGTTATTCAAGAGAGCTAATGCCAATAAAGGGGAACGGATGTGACGTTTAGATTGTGCTTGCTGAACGGCTAGAGCTTGAATCCCGGGACTGGGCATCATTTACACATATCTAACGGTAGATTTTTAGGTCCTATTTCAACCGGATTATAATGCAATATGACTCATGTCGTCTTCTAGATGGCAATTAAAAACTCCTTGTAGACACACTTGCAGCCAGCTTCATGGCGCGCGTGCAAACTGGATAGAAAAGGAATCTGTGGAGATACCTTTGTACCTCTTTACCCACCTTCAATGGCATGCTTTGCAGTTCCCAGTCTTCTGCTAAGCAGGCTACAAGATGACGCCCCATCAAACCATCGTCGGTGGATTCTAGGATCGTAGTGCACGGAACTGCTCACACTCGCCACAAACGAGGTGAACAAGGTGAACAACCGAGCGCATGATTTGGGGAATCAGTGGCACTCAAACGGTTTGGTTCATTCAATAAAATCGCGGTACTTGTCGACAACGCAGCTTATGAAGATCATGGCGATTGCAAATCAAGATATATTTATCACATCTCGCTTGCGATGCAACAAGATGGCCAATGTCGTCAAAGTGGGACTTTCAACAGCTTCAGATTCCCAATGTTCGCAAGTGGTAACACATCACTTTTGAAGCACGCCGGAAAAAGCCTCCCTCTAAAGTACGGAAAGATATCTCAAACATCATATCAGCATATATTATACACTTTACTATGCAAGTTGTGTTCGTCTAAGCGAAACGACGGCCATGCGATATGCGGTCGGCGTCTCTACCCTCTTCATAGACTCCACAGATTTAGTGTCCACTTCAAAAGAAGCTACAGTGCGATAGCCCATAATCATAGCAGTTCAATACCGTTTTCATGCGCGAGATACCGTTGAAAGTCTTTCACGAGTGCACCAAGTCCACCCCGCCCCTCCAGACCCCTCTTGGATCTGAATTCTCGGAAACTTCCCATCCTCTTGGTGCGGGAAGCCGCCGTTCGAAGGTCGCGTCTGTTTCTTCCACGGTTACCGTACATCAAGAATTCCATCATAGTTTCAACACTCCCGTACTTGGACGTTTTAGTTTCTGTGGTCTTATCGTGGGCGTCGGTGTCAAAACTGTGTTCTAAACGCTCCAGATGCCTCGCGGAACTGTAGCATCTTTCAAGTGTATGTTTGTTTGAAAGGGAAGTCTTGTCAGTGCAAGGTCGGTTTTCAGACGGCATTCGATGTTCACGTTCTTCATAGTCCTTGTGAAAGTCATCTTGCATACTAAAGGTGGCAACCTGTCGCGCACCGCGTGCGCAAGGGCTACGGAAACCCTTGGCCCTGCTTTGGGCTGAAAGTTGGGAACAGGGTGCACAACATGTTTACTTTATTAGTCTGCAGCACCAAATCATTGATGACGCTGATAAACAACATTCTCTGAGGGGTACTGCTGCTTCGCCCAATATGCAGCACGCACAAACGCATGCTTTAAACATCAACAGGAACGCAAGATGGTACAATGGGCGAACGCACCTGTGTTAAGCTGGGAATGCTTTGCAGGGAGACAGGAGCCATTTAAGTCCACTCGCATCTCGCTCTTGAGACACGCCAAAGTCGAAAATAATTGAGAAAGCGCAACTGCAAAATTGTCAGTGTCTGTGTCCGATATATGGATTTAACATTTATGATGGTGAACTGACGATGACGCGAGAACTCGGGAAGTTGGAACGTCTTAAATCTGAAAAGACGACAACAACACGATCGAGGATTGCAATTTCCGCGCGTGAATAACTTCACGACAGAATCTGACGTGGCAAGTAAAAACGCCGCTCCACTCGTGACGAGAAGTGAAAGATGACTGTTGAACTGTCGCTGTCGCTGTCGCTGTCGCTGTCGCTGTCGCTGTCGATGTCCTGTGCAGGCTGCAGATGCAGGCTGGGCTGACGATGACGAAGAGCATGTGACACTGCATACGATAGTCACAGAGCCCTCCTGACTGTAAAGTTAAAAAAACGCGCGTGTCACACGACAGCGAGAAGACATCGGACATAGAGATCGCGATCGTCGATATCCGAATATTTCAATATCCGATACTCGTACTGTAACTGTCACATTTTCTGTCATCGTCGAGCCGGACACGCGTGAGGTGCACGGGTGCGTGCAGCGCGCGGGAACTTGCGTTGGAACTACTTCGTTCTACCATTCCATTGGCGTGTGGGGTATCGATGTGTCCTCCGCATCTCGCGCGATCTTGACGGGCATGCGCGCGAACGCTTGGTATGAGTGCGCCACGTCGGATCGCTAATTAGTTAGTGCAGTCTGCAGTCGCGTGTCACATCGGAATGATAATGGCAGTTTTAAATCGTGCCGTCAGATGCGCCTAGTGGAGATCTCTTTTTTGAGATCGACAGTGTCTAGTATCATATAAACACGCTCTGAGGGTCGACGACACGCGTCTTGCATCGCGCCCGCAACGGCGGGAGGCGCCCGATAGTGCGGCGGGAGGCGCCCGATATAAACAATAGAATAAACCTTATAAAAGGAAAGTTGGGGATTCCGGGCTTTTTTTAATTTGTCATCGTCATTTCGTTTTGCATATTGTTTTTTTTTTCACTCTATTCAAAAAAGATCTCTCGATCTGAGCTCAAAATTGGATAGATTGAAAAACGAGGTGTCATGTCACTCGAGACTCGCCTGTTCTGTAGCGTGTCTCACGTCAGGCGAGGGCTGTAGCCCGCACATCACTCGACTGGACTGCAGCGACAGCCAGGTTTCAGGCGAGCGGAGGGATTCCGGAGAAATAGAGAGTGCCTCAGCATCAGTATGAGCGTCCTCCTAAACCCAACGAGATGGTTTTGCGCCCCTGGCACTAAAGCACGCACCACCTCGTCACTTTCATCCAGGGTCTTGGCAGTAACTCTACGACGTCCGAACGTTAGTCGAACTCTTCCTGCAGGACGGCCGAAGTCCTGGCGTCACGCGACTTTTGCAGCCGCGGAAGGAGCGGACAGTGCGGCAACCAAGGGAACGTTTACAGGCGTCAACTCAATTCAAAAGCAGAAGTTGCGGGCGCACGCTCAGCAGCTGGGGAAAAAGCTAGTCCTCTTTCAGGTGTGTACCTTGATGAAAGAACGGTGGGACCGAAGTGGCTCAATCCTTGGCCGCGCTACAAGTTCCCAGAAATACGCCTCCGGGTCACCACACCCAAGTTCAAGTTTACTCGGGCTTTCAACTATTCAAATTCAAGACTTGTTCGCTTCACTGTAGTGTCGAGTGTCGATCCTCGTAACGCAGAAAGACGAAGACAGGACGTCACGCAGCAAATATAATCTTGAAGGGTTTCACGTTATTTTTTTGGAATTGTTTTTCACTGCATATGATATCAAGCTTTGTGTATTGACCCTCAGCAAGGAGACAGTTGTGGGTCGACTTATGCAATCTATATTGATTTTTGCAACGGCGCAGGTGGGCAAGGCAGGGGTCACGTCAGCACTGGTTGAAGCTATCGGTGACGCACTCACCAAGAATGAACTTATCAAGGTACACCAAAGTGGCCAAGTTGTAGTTGCGCCTCAATTCTCTTTCCTCTGAGAAGTTGGCTGACCTAAGGGAAACCCGGTTAGCACAGCGTCGCCATTCTCGGCGACTGACTCCAGTCACTGCATCCACAGGTCAAAGTGATGGGAGGCTGTCCAGACGACTTGGACGAGGTGTGCGAGCAATTAGAGGCTCAGGCAAAAGCCGATCTGGTTGGGAAAATAGGTATTCTTCCGAAGTGTTTCCTCAAACTCGTTTTACGCCTGTCAAGGTTAATCTGGCATCTCCCCAACTGTACGGGTGTGCTTGAATCCTTGATTGTGAAAACAAAGCCGACGGTTGAAAGCGGCTCTTGTGGTCTTCAAAGGGAATCCGCGTTAGCTGCAAAGTGTTCCGAGTTATGTGAAAGGTGTGGGGTGACGTGTTTGACAGGCGCAACGTTTTTGTTGTATCGGCCACGTGAGGAAAAATCGAAGTTGAGGCCTATCGTGAACAGCGCGTGATAATAGCAACAAATGTGGAAGCACTCAACTGCTGTCTCAACTGGCGCGGGCGGTTGAACCAAGAACACGACTGGAACCGCGCTCACCGGAAAAACCACAGAAGGACGTTCTACTCTGCGCTGCAGGACACAAAGATGGCAGTGAACGAGTCTCAATTGGAATGCATACTAAAGTATTTATACGCAGTAAACATCTTTCAACTGGTGCCAGTGCTTAAGCCAGTGACACGGTAGAAACTGAGTACACAAATGGTAAGAGTGGAACCCCCATTCTGCATGCACCGCACGATGAATACTTTTGACTACTGGGACGGCCGGATAACTTGCCTTGTTATCACACACTAGAACAGAAGGACTTTCTGCAAAAACTCGATTCGGAATTTATCAGATAAAAAAGCAGTTGAGAGACTCTGCTTTTAGATGTGTACCAATTGCAAGATGTCTGTCAATGCCCAGTTTGTATACTGTGTATGTACTCTCACATGGAAAAGAAAAGAAAAGATGTGACACCTCCTAATGGAGGCGTGATGTTAGGAGGCACAGCTGTCAAGCCAGCCCCTTTTACCTACCTACAGAAGTCCCGGACAGCATTATCTGAAAGAATTCGTTCCCCTCACTGCAGCCCTGCCTCATACCGGGAGGCTGCAGGTCAGACGGCACGTGACAAGTGGGAAAAGATATCCCTTGGTGGCAATGCACTGGCACGAATGTTAAATGCCAAGTCAAGCCTACATGCTAGGGGAGTCCCTCATGGAAACTCTAAGCATGCGGCAACATATATATCCAAGGATAAATGCTAATCTAACTGCACAACGCCTGCACCCGACTCTAAGCAAGCAGATCTGTAAGCTGGTGAGAGGTTGTCTCGGTCGGTCACGTCGATCTTTGCGCCGGGCCCCGCCCTTGCTCCGCATCTCCGTGCACCCGTCCACGACGCTGCTGCCCCTGAAAACCCCCAACTTCGTCGTTGTGTGGGGGACAAAAAGCGGTTGCTAGCAATGCGTGCCCGTCTGTCCAGCTCCTTGGATGCATCGAAACCCTAGGGTTCCACGCATCAGTAGATAACCAAGTGTTGGCAAGTTGGCACAAATGCGTCATGAAAATGCAACAAGGGAGAAGGGACGGTCAGTGGAGGTCTTGCAAAATCGTTGACGTCGTCCTCGTCCATGTCGAATTGGTCCACGCCCAGGTCCCATGTCCGCTCCCACCAGGGGTCTCGTGGTCACAGGCTCACAACGTGATGTGCGCCCAGCCGGAGATGACCCCTTCCCCATTCTACTGCTTCTAGGCGGGCTCGATGACGTCGATGCGGACTTGCCCCTGCGCTTCTCCCCAGGGGGGAGTCGCGCCTGTCAATGTTCTGCATGCCGCGTTGTTCCGCCTGTTGTTGTAAAAACTCATAGATGGTTTCTCTATATCCATTTTATCTTCATGAGTTTTACATAAAAATGTTGCCGCGCAAGCGTTCCGCAGCCGTCACTGACCTGGAAAGATACAAGTGCAAGCTCTGTTTGACGGCTTCAGAGACCGGGAGAGCGCAAGTTTTCTATATTTCAACGAAGTAACCAACATATTACTGTAGCAATTATTGTGTATTGTCAATTTTAGCCATCCTTCTCATGTTCATCACTGAAATATTGACGAGCAGACGTATCACAAGGATCATTTAAGATCATTCCAATGGAAATGCACCTTTGCCATATGAATCCATTGAACCCAACAAGTTCCAAAGCCGAAACATTGGATTACTCAGATACTCACCCGCATACCGTCAATGTGCCTGGGCATCTTCTGGGTTTGCCCATGGTGCTGCAAATGGTTTACTGTACTGGCTGGGGCTCGTGAGTACCGTGAGAATCTAACACCTGTGGTCCGCTATCCTAAGCAAAGGAGCCGTGAGCCTCCTGAACATTGTACCACGCGGAGATTATTCCCCCGTGTGCTGTGAGATAAATTGCTAGTGGAGCATCGGAGAGCATAGTGAAAACATGCGTTTGATTGGTCTACAATCAAATAACGCATTATGACTGGCCTAACGGAAATCGCAAAGGCTCCTGGGTATTTTTTTTCCTCAACCAAAACTAAGTTTACCATCGGATTCCCCGTTATCCGCATCTGCACTATACGATTCTATATTATTTGCACACACTTTGTAAAAATACCGTTAAAAACATTTCCCCCAGGATCCTTAGGAATTTCCACATAGGCCAATCAGAGGGCTGCAAGTTGTAACACGACGAGCTGCATAAATAGATCACAGTGCGCAAATCGAAGGTAATTTACGAGTCGTCCATTTCCATAAAACGTCGCGTGCGATCATCGTTTGCAGAACGGAGTAAAGACCCATCGGGGAAAGGTTTAGAGATTTTATATTCATTATTGCCTCCAGTGTAAAGCGTCTCCTGCTGAACAGCAGATCACAAATACCCCGGCGTTTGTGGTCTTTGTGGCGCTTGCATTCATCCAATCTACTACCAATGCCAAACCAGGGGGGTAGACCACCAGCGCTTGCAGCAATTTTCAATCCGGAATCCCAACTGCTTCCTACATCGAACTTCAAACAGTTCGTCCGTAATGTAATCTCCGTAATATCGCGCAGAATAATATGATATCTTCTGAACATCGTCCTGAACTCACAAATGACCTAAAAGTGCGCCACACCAGTCCTTTTGGGGATGGCCCCAACACTCATTCGGCCATAGCAGTAGCCTGCTGTCGAAATACCTCCAATGAGCTATAGCGGAACACAAATAATATCAAAGTTCACCCTTATGGTCATCATCATTCCCCTTACCCTCAATTTAGTACCAAGAACGCACATCTGCCATACCACATCTTCCCATTTCGGCCCATCCTCCTGCACTAATATAAAGGGACCTGCCATGTTTCAATATGACACTACAGCCATGAAGATCCTTTCTCAGACCACCTGTTAGGGGTAATTTGAGTATTCAATCATCCGCGGTAGTGTAAGTGCTAGATAGGAAAATCTAACAATTCAGGCTTACCACATCTTGCTTCATGTACAATCCTCTCATCACAGAATGTGACCATTGAGTACATAAGCTTCGCAAACCACCCCAGCCCAGCGTCCAGCTGGGGATAATTTTCATCCTGAAATCACTCCAGTACCAGCGCGCAACACAAGCTGCATGCTTATCGTCTCAGAATAGTACGCTCAAAGGGAGGCTTCAAATCCCTTGGATTCTTGTCAAAGAACAACACTATGCACTCCACCAAGGTTTTGTCAAAATGCTGAGTCACCTGTTTCAATCCACTAAGTTGCGAGGCTCTCACCGACCTTGAACTAGGTGCAGTTAATCGCCCAAATAAAATTTCTGCATTATAGGATTTCCCTGATCTTCCATTCACTTCCTGAACTTCCGGAGCTTGTATAAAACTTGCCCCACGTCTGCAATGCTGACAATACATTGTTGCTCAAGCCCAAGGTTTTATTTGTTTCCGAGAGGTTATCCCCAGGATCTGGTGCACTGCATTTAGCATCACTCTCATGACCAAATATCCATATAAGGAGTACTCGCCGTTTCATCGAGAGGGCGGGCCACTGAGCTGGGTGACAATTTGATGTAACTTCCTCCCGAAAGCCGCGCGCGAGAAGTGGCTCTCCACGTGGGCACGCGCGGCATCCCCCATCGTTTCTGCCAAATCTGTGACCCAGCCCCTCCCCATACACATACAGCGCACTGAGTGGAACATATCGATTGAATGCATCGCCACCGGTCAAGAATCATCCAGGCTGCATCAGTCAGAGCGGCCTGAGAGGTGCCGTGCAGCAGATCGGCCAGGCTGCATCAGTCAGAGCTGCCTGAGAGGCGCCGTGCAGCAGATCGGCCAGGCTGCATCAGTCAGAGCTGCGTGAGAGGTGGCGTGCAGCAGATCGGCCAGGCTGCATCAGTCAGAGCTGCGTGAGAGG